>CAKAOH010014248.1:1498-37718 GCA_916701665.1 Sebastiscus tertius | reverse complement strand
ATTTGAACAGCATGTCGACACTCAACTGCCCTCAGTGTAATTATTGATTACATAACTCATTGTTATTGAAATCTTTGTGCAGACTGTTGTAACTGACTATACGACCTGTTGGTCTCGTCTCCTCACCAGAGTTCTCAGCACCCTCCTTTTGCTCATCATTCTGATCTGTTAAGATGATCAAATGAATGCGTTAAAAACAGGTAACAGACTCTACGGACAGTTTGATATCAAGGTCAGCACAGCATCAGGTCTCCCTACATAAATAAACTGAACAATTTATAAAAGAGTAAATAAAAAAGGTAATTACTGGAAAAATGTGTGAGGAAAATACAATTTCTTTCTCTTGGGCACTAATCTACACATTTAATAATTAGTATTGATACATACAGTAAAATGATACATACGTGGCAAAACACAAAAAGAGGTTGTGACAAAGAGTGATAGACAGGAGATAAATATTGAGTGAGAAAATATTTAAAAAAAAAATATATATATATCCTATAATATTATCTATAAAAAACTTGTATTTAAAAAATTGTCACCTTTATCTCGTCCGTAGAGGGGTGTATTCAACACTAAAATAAAGATTAAAACTTCATTAGACAAAAACAAAGGCATTTAATATCCAGCTGGAGTAGTACCAGTGGCAATTATAATCAGTAATTATTATTATTAATATTAAAGGGACTATTTGTAACTTTCAGAAATGCTTGTCAGTCAATGAAAGTCAGCGTCGGGCTCGCGCTTGCTCGCTCTAAATAGACATGAACGAGCATCGCTCAAAACAGTGAGGCGACACACATCAGCTAAAACCACAATATCACCCGTCACTTCACAAGATACGGGAAACCTCTTTTGGTCTGGAGGAGCTGCAGCAGTTATTTCTGCACAAACGTCCACTGTACATTTACTACATATTCTCAGAGCTAAACTAACTCTTCTGCAGTGTGTAGTGTGCGTGTGTTCACGTCTAGAGGTGGAGCAAGTACGAGCGAACGCGCACTGTCTGAGTGAAGGCAAGCAGACAGAGGAGGGGGGCTCCGGCCACACGCGAGCGCGCATGTGTCTCGACCCGGTACATTTATACGCTTAAAAAGTTACAAACAGTCCCTTTAACTGTAGCTCATCAATCATCAGTATCATGCATTTCTGTGATGATATACTGTAAATTGGCACAAATAAAAAAAAACTCTTTTTTTCTCTCTAAAATTAAATACATAAAATACAACAAATAGCAATAAATTAAATTCAAAAGCTATATACATAACAATACCTTGTACCATATGCTATACATGCATTGTGCAAATTACAAGTCCAGTGGTGTACTTAACACGGCCCTCCAGTCTGAACCAAGCCATATCCGCAACCAAGATAATCTCTACAAAACTACCATGTTGATAAAAAAAACACGATTCTGCCTTTGAAAATCAAACAACTGTAAAGTCAGTGATGTACTCACAGAGTAGGCCCAGCACACAGAGCAAAGTGTGCCCCATCCTCACATCCAGCACCGACGATCTCTGCTCTGCTGAGAAATTCTTCTACTTTGCATTAACAGTAATGTAACAGAAAGAGAGAAGTTAAATTTCATATATAGAATCGAACATGAGAGCAAAGGTTTTGTCGAACTTCCCTTTTGCCGAAGCTGAGACACTTATAGTGGCTTTAACCGCAGCATAGTTTGACAGTTTACACTTCCTGCCCACTGCAAAGATATATTAGCCTGCCTTGCGTGCAAAGGTTTGTGCCTGGTACCTAAAAAACGTTTCAAACATTGGCATTAACAACTACTTATTGCACATCCATGAAACATTTAATTTAATCATATCACATCATATACATACGTGGACAAAATATATATATATATATATATATATATATATATATATATATACAGTAGATACAGAGTAATAATGATGAGTGTTTTTGACTCACCTAACTTTAATACTGTGACGAACCCTCCTATCCACTAGGTGTCCCGTGTCTTTTTGCTGGTTCTCCTTTGTTTTGCAGGAGAGAGGGTCGTCAGGCTGATGAGCCACACCTCGGCTTGGTGTGGTTGGGATAAAAGCTCTCTACCTTTCAGCAGATGCCGGCTCTCTTCCTTGGCTGGCACACCTGTTTTGGTTTTGTTTGCAGGAGACATTTTCACACACCCACAAATGCCTACATCACTGATTACTGACTTTCCACATTTATTTAGTTATTGTTAGTTTGTTAAATAAATGCCTGTTACTATTTTTAAACTCGTCTGGTCTCCCATTTTTGTTGCAACCTTTGAGCCGGGTTGTAACAAATACCAACTTTTCATTTTTAAGACTTTGTGGGATGCTACGTTGTAAGATGGAGTAAGCATATCTGTAATATGAGATGCCTTTGTTTTTACCTCATGTTGCTACAATAACTTCAGATATAAACAGAAAAAAAGGAAATAAAGGAAATCAAATGAACAAAACACTAAATTAACCATTGCATGTGTTTTGTTCCATTGTGCTATACAGATTACTTTATAGCAACTGGAGCCTGAGAAAAAACAAGCCAAACAAATGCTTCTCAGCATGAGTGTGACTTTCCAGTTCCTCTTCACACATAGAAGACGTGTTGCTATGATAACAAGAAATGTACAGATTTCATCACATTCACACCAGAGCTTGTGGTTTCTTTACACAGAAAGGAGGAGGGGTCCTATGCTGTAGAGGATATACATGAGATTCTTTTAAGTGGTAGAAATTTAGTCAAGTGCAATGCATCAGTAATAGATAATATAGCAATTAAAGCACAATTTTTATAACGATGTTTTGAATACAACGGTGTCTGAAGTGGGCGGTCAATATTTCTCAAAATGTAACATAAGAAGGCAAAACCGGAAGATTGAGTTTGTGAAAATTTGACATAAAGGTTCCCACTGTGCTTTTCTTCATTTTTTGTACTGCAGGTCCAAGTGAATTCATTGATTGTGTATTAATGTCATGTTTCTAATTATAGACGTTGTCAAGATCAGTCAGTCGGTCGGTCTGTCGGATGGATCAACCAGTTCCGTGCATTAGTGCAGTGCTATCAGGAATTTGACCCCAAGAACTGAGCAAAGCAGGATAATATTTTTAGCTGTCAAATAAGTCAAAGAATATGACGAGTTTAAATTAAAAGAGTTCAAAAAGTTAAGTTATGGAGTACTACAGCATTTGGAGAATGTGGCTCATTATGAGTCACCTTGACATGGCATCCTGGGACATAACTACAGCAGTCCTAGTCCCAGGCTTAAAAAGGAGTACTTACTTCCTGTAGGTATCAGTCGGGGTAGTTTGACTCCCCCCTGTGGTCCTTTATGGACATTTCTTTTTTAACTGCACAGTGACTGGGGTCTAACAAGTCAAACAATAAAGCATTCTCAATAAAAAACATCCTCACCTACAAATTAGACAAACTTAGGTTTGCTGTAGTGAGTGCAATGTAGTGCCTCCTCTTCCAGCTCTATACATACAGTATATTGGAATCCTGTACTGTATATTCAACTTTTGAAATCACATAAGATGCTAAAATCTAAGTCCTTTAGTGATTAGTTTAATAGGCTTATTTGAATCAGCAAGGATGCATCTCTCTCGCTAGTCTGTACACTAGCAGAACCAACCTAAAACAAGTCCAAATAAGGTTTTATGGAAAGAGTGACCAATTTTAAATTTGAATGCCTCTGTTAAGCTCTGTTTGAAATACGTTTTCTGCTTTCCTAACCAGACTTTAATTCTTGGATTACAGTGCAAGCAGCTAGTTAAGGTAAACATTTTCATTGAGTCCTGATTGAGTTTGAAATATTTGTGACGAAGCAGAAAGCTGCGTTGTTTAACTGACAGTCTGTAGCTTTCAGCTGCTGCCATTGACAACACTGGACATTACAGTACATGATGTAAAAATGGTGGGTCATTCATGAACAACAAATTCAATTCAGTTCATTTACTAAATGCAAGCACATTAGAAATTCCATTATGTTTTAAGTTAATTTGGTTAATCTGCTTGCAATGAACACAGCACATAAATGCATATGATAATAGAAAGTGATTATTATTATTGAAGAAAATACAGATAATCCATGTTTTATTAATTTTTTATAAAAAATATACATAATTGAACCCCATATTTCTTCTAACAGAAAACAAATACAATACCAAAACACTGTACAAAATAACTGCATAATCCACAAAGGTGTGTCCTCTAGTTTCAAGTAAATAATGCATAAATGTCCATATCATCATTCTGGCTTTCACAGGCTTCTTTCGCTTCTCATCTTCATCTCTTTTGCTTCTGAAAATCTTGTTGTTGACCTACTGGTGGTGCTGTGACTTCAGATTTTTGGCCTATGCAACACACTATAGAGTGTGTCAATCTGCGCAGGGTGCTCTGACTCATGCAGGGTGACACACTGTGAAGTCGATGCCTCTTGTGTCTTCTTGCCTAGAGAGGAAGTCACCTTTGGTACCTGTAAAACACTGTAGACACTATCTACTTTCTGACTTTGGTTGGACTCCAAGTCATTTCTTGAGCTGATGGTTGGGCTGTTGGTCTGGCAGGGCTGTGTGGCAGCCACGTTTTCATAAAAGGCCTCAGCTTGACTGGAAGAAGAGGAAGAGACTCTCTGCACAGACTGTGGCTGTGCCTCCACTGGCTGGCTTTGTATTATCTGAGCAGTAGAGGTCTCTGCCTAGAAATAATGCAGTAAAATAGATTTTCAGTCTTGTGAAAGAACATGACAAGACATCTCCTAGCATTAAAGTAAAACTCAATTTCCCATCTTGAAGAATGGTTTTAGTTGCACTCAGTGTTTCCCACAGAATTGAATTCTACCTGTGGTTGTTGTTGACGGGACGGGGGGACAGAGGGAGGGTGTATAAGAGAGGCAAGGAGAGGCTGCGCAAAGCGAATCAATTGCTGTGTGCAGTACTGCAACTAAATAAGACTGCGTCATGTTATTTTACACTTGTCTACTTATCTCTACTTTCTTATGTTAAATGAAAGATTAAGCCGTAAAACAGTGGCTTACAAGATTTGTTAAAAAAATCACTGCGGGCTCTGTGTGGGAACAAATCTTGTGTGTGCGCAATGTGTCAGTAAAAGTCAGTCCAATGAGGGGTGACGCAGCACCCAGTACAGAACATCTTCCATGTCATGCAGCCTGTGCAGCAGTCCGTTGCCCATGCAGCGATGAGCTGAGTGCAGCAGCACGACGCGACCATTGTCCCGTCGTGAGTCCAGTCCGGACAGATGAGTCAGCAAGACCCGAGGCTGCACCGGGAGACCGGAGCTCTCCCTCTGCTCCCTGGCGGCGTCCTGACACCACTAGTTAATCGATCACGAATGACGTCGTTCTCTTGGACGGATAAAAAAAATTGCAATAAAAAAATGCTAAATTGGATCGTCAAATATACTTGTGCAGCCGTTAATATACCTGGGCGGCCCGCCAAAGTAAAGTCTGTGTGTGGGAAACACTGGTTGCACTCATCTGAAAACATTTTATTCAAAAAAGAATACACATTCATCTTTACATCCTTAAAGGTTCTATATGTAACAATTTACATGTATTAATCACTTTGTATTTCCAATATGTGAACAGATTGTAACGCAACCCGACTTTCTTGGTTGCCTAGAACAGCCTGTGGACTGATTTCTATGTAAAGGACTCGGGATTGTTTTGCTGGGAAAATCCAAAGAATATGACGTTTATGCGCGCTCCAGAGTGCCTTGCCTCGCTTCAGCTCCCCTACAGTGCTAACAGTGTGTAGCTAACGTGACAAAATACTGTCTGGAGTGCTTAAGCTAAGGTTAGCCAGTTTGCTGTAACTTTGCTACCTGGCACGGATCTGCCGTTGGTTGCTTCGTAACATAAGCTAATAAAGTAATTTGCAAACTGCAAGCTAGTTAGTATCATGGAGTCAATGGTCCAAATAAAATATGGGAACATTAAAGAACATTATGTAAGAGATAATGCCCGACAAGGTGTCCATTGTCAGAAATTAATGGACAATGTGGAGGGATGTCAGGATGCTGACTGCAGTTAACGGCCACAGGTGTCAATAACGAGGATTTTTCTGAAAGTTACACATAGTACCTTTAAAGTTATATCACAAAGATCTATTTAAATATTGCTTAGTAAATCCAGCTTACCTGATGGTGATTGTCTTCTGTTGAAAAGAGTCCCTTAGCCACACAGAAAGCAAAAGCAAAGAGGGATACAGACACTATAACTATAACTATAACTATTACTATTTCAGTGGGTGATTCTGATGTCTCTTCATGTTCAGGATTAGATTTTCTAAAACCTGGAAGGACATGGAAACATATTTTAGCAGATAGTACCTACAACAACTGAATTATCAAAATGATGAGGGGTTGGCACAAAAAAGCAAGAAAGAAGTGAATATATTAGGGCTGTCAACTGATTAACATACTCAATCACGATTAATTGCATGATTGTCTATAGTTAATCGCGATTAATCACACATTTTTTATCTGTTCAAAATGTACCTTAAAGGGAGATTTGTCAAGTATTTAATACTCTTATCAACATTGGAGTGGGAAAATATGCTGCTTTGTACAAATATATGTATATATTTATTATTGGAAATCAATTAACAACACAAAACAATGACGAATATTGTCCAGAAACCCTCGCAGGTACTGCATGCAACATAAAAATATGCTCAAATCATAACATGGCAAACTGCAGCCCAACAGGCAACAGCTGTCAGTGTGTCAGTGTGCTGACTTGACTATGTCTTGCCCCAAACTGCATGTGATTATCATAAAGTGGGCATGTCTGTAAAGGGGAGACTCGTAGGTACCCATAGAACCCATTTTCATTCACATTTCTTGAGGTCAGAGGTCAAAGGACTCCTTTGAAAATGCCAGTTTTTCCTAGAATATAGATTTTCTGGATGTGAAGTTTGTCTGTCTTTGAGTGAGCAATAAATAAATAAATCATCACACCACATAATACTTACACGTTGCCTCTATGCTTTCAGACACATTGCTTGTGCTGACGTGGTTTTTGCCACTGCAGACAATAGATTTGTTGTCAGTGAAGATGGCGATTTTGACCTTCCTGAGTGATTTCTGAGATGTTCTGCAACCGTCTACATCACAGACAGACGACAACCAGTCATCCTTGATTGAGCAGTTGACTGTGAAGTTGCACGGTCCAGCAGACAGGTTGGAGTGCAGTGCTGACATCCTAATGACAGGTTTGGGAACAGTTTCTGCAACACCCGCCCAAGCAGACACATTAAAGGCATTAGGTAATGTGTTGGCACCCTCTGGTGGCAAATAGTAAGAATCACAACATCATTCATACAAAACATTAAGTGCACATCCACTACATGTATACAACTGCATTGGGTTATTTCATAATGTATTAATGAATTTACTGTCCACTGTGTGCCCCTACAGTACCCCAGAATCCCTAACATTTGCCTATACGGTCTATATCAGCTGCTGGCTCTGATAACACCATAAAGGTTTGGGCCACATGTTCTTTATCAGACATTTAAAAAGGTACGCCTTAAAACTGTAATCATACTATAGGAAAACACAGGGAAATATGAGGAAAAACATATTGTGTGACTTACTAATATTACAATAAACAGGGATGAACAAAGGCTACAGGATACCAACAATGTTAAATGCATACAGTGTATTTTACTTGGATCTTTATGAGATCTTTATTTGTAAACTGAACTGTAGACTTTTTTTTTTTAAGTCACAATGAAAAAAAGTTAGGGCTGTCAATCAATTAAAATATTTAATTGCAATTAATCAGACAATTTTATCTGTTCAAAATGTACCTTAAAAGGGAGATTTGTCATGTATTTAATACTCTTTTCAACATGGGAGTGGACAAATATGCTTGCTTTATGCAAATGTATGTACATTCATATATTTATTATTGGAAATCAATTCACAACACAAAACAATGACAAATATTGTCCAGAAACCCTCACAGGTACTGCATTTTGCATGAAAAATATGCTCAAATCATAACATGGCAAACTCAAGCCTTACAGGCAACAGCTGTCAGTGTGTCAGTGTGCTGACTTGACTATGACTTGCCTCAAAACTGCATGTGATTATCATAAAGTGGGTATGTCTGTAAAGGGGAGACTCTTGAGTACTAATAGAACCCATTTACATTCACATATCTTGAGGTCAAAGGTCAAAGGACCCCTTTGTAAATAGCCATGGCAGCTTTTCCTCGCCAAAATTTATTTAGCCTCCCTCGCCAGTTTGATATGGTTGGTACCAATGGATTCCTTGGGTTTTCTAGTTTCATATGATGCCAGTATCTTCACTCTAGCTTTAAAGCTGAGCCCGCACAACCTAAAAATTGCACGTTAAAACAAATTTGCGTTACTTGCGTAACTTTGACAGCCTGCCATGAAAGGTTTGAGAAAATATAGATACAGATAAATACTGCAAGATAAACATATGTATCTTTAAGACTACCATAGAAATTCAAATTATGAAATCTTGAGACCAAGAAGAACCAGAACTTAACCGATTTAAAAAAAACAATTTTGAACTTACCTTCAAAAATTAGTCTGTGGGTCTCAGTTTTCAGAACGTCAGAAATAAAGAATGAAAATGTATAGATGCCAGTGTCTGCCTCAGTGAGTTTCTTGATGCACAAGGAGTGGTCCGTTGAATTATATTCCACTTTGTCTGCGTACTTGGATGCAATGTTTCTATCCCTAACAATAATTATGGTGTTGTTAAAACTCCACCAACAATCAGGATATGGTGGTGAATGTCTAACTTTCAGACATAATGAACTGTTTTCCTGGTAGTGCCTCGGTGGCGGGTCCTCTGCTGTAATCCCTGACAGGAAACAGTAAATAATATCGTAAAAAGAAATTGTCTTGAAATACATTACAGCATATTAACTTAAACATGTAATTGGAGGCAATAATGTGATTAAAAATATCCTAAAATACATGTCACAAGCATGGATGTAAAATAAAACAGACACTGATGTACTTTCCAGTTCCTAAACCATTAAAATTATGAGCAAACAACTGCATGTCATGCGGTTAAGGAAATTGTGTAGGGCACACTGTGAGGCACCTATAGTGTTCTGGTGACAATTTGTAGGAGTAAAATTTCAGTAGATTAAATCAAATGCTCTCTATGAAAAATGTTTTTGTAATGCAGCATGAGAAGCGTAGCACAGAGGCCAAGTTAATTAATTTAATCACTTAAGGGCATCTTTGTCAAAACTCCAAAACGAATACATTTCTTACATTAACTTAACACTTCCTCCACTGCATATATGACATCATACTTTACTGCCCTGAACAAAGTGTTACAGCGTGTTTATTTATGAAACCTCATATAAATAGTTACAAAAATAGATTAACTGGTTCTGACAATGAACATGCAAATGTTAATATAATTTTTATTCATCTTACCTGCAATAATCCAACAACTCAGAAGAAGCAGCATTTTCAATCTATTCAAAATTCAACGATTGTCAATGATTGCGAAAGTGGTGAACCCATGTCAAACTGTTTCCTGTTTGATGGATGCAACAAACCATGAATGTAGCAGGTGTCAGAAATCAAAGAGCAAAGCAAACAGCCGGAAGCGTACGCAGTACAAAACATTTTTTTGCTGCTCTGTTTATTCACAGTCCATAATTTGCCTCATATGAGAGAATAGTTATCAGGTAAACCTGATTTTTTTGGGTTGCGGTACTCTTAGAGTAAGGTAGTTGCATTTTACACAGTCAGCGTAGCGCCTTACCTTTATCCACATTTATTCTATCTATGATGTTGAAACCAAATCATTTTCTTGCATTGCCAGGGTTTCCGCCTTTCTTTTGCAAGCCAGGCGGCCTTGTCAGGCCTAAGATGACCCCCCGCTGGGCCTAAGCATTGGGGAATTTTTATTTTTTGTATTTCTAATATGTTTTTTAAACTATAGTTACAATGGGTTGTATGGATGCTAATTTCAATTTTTTTTTCTAACCGATAGCCTCGTTAATAGATCATAAGCCGTTAACCGTTAAGCTCTTGCATGCAGGGTTGCTGTGGTTGGCGCAAAACAGGTACCCGTCCAGGAGAGTCAGCAGCCACGATGTTAAGTGCATTGTTATGGACAAATGCAAACACTTTTCCAGCAAGTGTCATAGTTTAGCTGCAAGGTTGTCAACTGTGTGTCTACCTGGCATACTCTGTCAGGGTTTCCCTGAGTGAATTGCAAGCCCGGCGGCCTGCCATGTGTGTGACAGTGAGTATGTTATACCTGAGAAGGTAGCAGTGCATTATGTGTACATTTTATTTGTCGGTAAATAAATGCTACAACTCCTGAGATTTGTCCTAACAATTTCTTAATTTCTTCTCTGCCCGTCTTAGGGAGCGCGTGGTTGTGCATGTGTTGATGTGAGCATATTGCCTGTACGTTTGGTTGGGTTTGGAATGCACGGTGCAAACTAACAAGGTGACTGCGTTTGTTCATGTGGTTTGTGTAGG
Organism: Sebastiscus tertius; assembly: GCA_916701665.1. Classification (NCBI taxonomy): domain Eukaryota; kingdom Metazoa; phylum Chordata; class Actinopteri; order Perciformes; family Sebastidae; genus Sebastiscus; species Sebastiscus tertius. The sequence goes on along the minus strand of CAKAOH010014248.1, from coordinate 27,207 downwards.
AAACGGAGCAGGTTTTCACACCGAGTCAATGTAATTGTCAGTCTTGCACAGAGACAACAGTGACATTTGTTTTGTATCTAAAACATACTTTGAAGTATGAACGTCCTAATTGCCTTTCAACAACAGTATGTCAATACATACTTAAGTGCATTATAAAGGCTGCAATATGGGTAAAAAAAACTGCCTGCTGAAGATGTGATCAGTGGGATTTTTGAATTATAGTCGAACAATACCCTGGTAGATTTTTCATGTACTACAGTAATGTACCATCAAGGTGACCAAATTACCATTATCTAGCACTATGGAAAACTACCATTCTACTAAAATGCAATGCCATGAACATAATTACTAGTACATGTAAAGTTACCTAAATCAGAAAACACAAAAACCTACCTGTAACTGTTAAAGATCAACTTTATTTAAATTGCATGTTTTTTCTGATACAGCAGACATTATTGATTTGCAAATTACATTTCCTGTGCTCTCTTTTGAGCGAGAAAAGCAGTGTTCAAAAGTGAAAAAAGAAAATCATGCTTGTACATTTTCAATACTCTTGGTTCTCGAAGGCAGAGAGCGTCTTTTCGTACAGCCAATCCAATTTCATTTTAAGCTGCAATTGCATAAATAAAAAAAACATCACATTTCATTATTGGCTGACACTTACTATAAATGAGACAGGCACAAAAAGAGATATAGCTTTAACTGCAATGCAAATTAGCTTTCTAGCTACCAAACAGACCGTGAAGAAGCACACCGCTATCATCCGTTTGCAGGCTAGCTAGCTATTGGTTCGTCAGCTATCACCTATAAAAAGCTAAAAGACTTACCTGCACGACACCATCAGTCAGATTAGATGCTAAATAGTGTGGTCCTTAGCGGGTGAGACAATACGATCCAGGAAGTCCGGTTTAAGTAACAGATCCACAAGTTTGAAGGCTTATCAGACAACAACACTGCACGGCAGTTTTATATTTGACAGGATTTTACAACTCTGATTAAGTTATCACGGCAGTGAACATTTTTTTCTTTTGACGCGACGATCGTGAGGTAAGCAGCAAAATGACGCCGCTCACATTGCAAAGTCATCTACCAGGAATGTGCACTTGCACACATTTGCTTGGCCAACACAACACCTTACCAGATGATACTGCAGCAATAGTTGAGCCAGGTTAAACTTTTTTCCCCTGTGCTTTTTTGTCCAAACCTCCACTGTGGCAATGCATTCATCCCGTTCAAATGAATAAGATGGATGCGTTTTTTTCCACAGTGGCGTACAACAGAAATATCACCACTGATAAAACAATGTTTGTCCTTTTGTAAGTCACAGTTCCCATCGCAAGTTTGTTTATGCGTTACATTAAACCCCTTTGACATGATTAGCTGAAGTTGGGATGACTACAACATAAAACCAATTTTAAAATGTACCAGAGGTAGGCTAAGTTTAATAGCCGGTGGGAAAATTTCCTCACCAGGACATCTCTAACCAGAGGGGAAAAAAAACGCCTTACCTCATCCGACCATCTGACTTCAGCATCTTTGCAAGCCATTTTTCTAGAGTTGTATCCTGGAGAAATAACAAATAAAAGACTGTTTTAACAACGTCATTCTCATATGCAAATTTGCAAGTTATTAAAACAGGCAACCCTCTGAAACAGTGTCTACTGATTAACACAGACTCACTTCCAACTTGTAATCTGTCACCTCCTGCACATCTTTACTACAGCAAAGATGACAATGTAATAAATGTGTCATTTGTCAAATTGTTTCACCACCCAGCAAGTAGACGATAACGTTTCTCGCTGCGGAGCCCCGTCACTTCACAAGACACGGAAAACCTCTGTTGGTCTGGAGGAGCTGCAGCATTTAGTTCTGCACAAACCTCCACTGTACATTCACTAGATATCCTCAGAGCTAAACTCTTCTGCAGTGTGTAGTGTGCGCGCATGCATGTAAGAGTGGAGCGAAATAGCGAGAACGCACGCGGTGTGTGAGTGAAGGCAGGAAGGCAGGCAGAGGAGCAGAGGAGCAGAGGAGCAGAGTACAGCAGACTCCGGCCCTGGAGACCAAAGCTACGGTCTCCTCCGCGGCCGACACTGTTTTGCAAGACGGGCTTCACTAGATATAACTTTGCGGTTTTGGTGGTTCAGTGTAGTTTGTGTTGGAGTCTGAGTCTGAACAGCATAGCCACACGCGAGCACGCATAGGACACCGACCCGGGTAATTTATACGTGTAAGAAGTTACAAACAGTCCCTTTAAAATAAATATTATTACTCACACATATCAATAAACATCACCAATTGGCAAAACAAAAGAAAGCTAAACCATCACTTCCAAATGGAAATTTGGCAAAACACTGGTATAAACACAACAAGTGGGCACACACATCCACACCAAATAAAAACATGCTGCAGGCTTTAATGTAGCTCTGGTGGCAGCACAGTCATCTAACATTTAAACAGGGCAAAGGAAAATATGGTTTAACTTACAGATATGTTTCCTGACGGTGAAAAGGACAGCAGCAGCATGGCTGCAGCTGACCTTGTAACACCTGAACCGCCCACATGTCTTCATGAGGGGTCTGTCTGACCTTAAATACAACGTGGGGTCCAAGCTCACACTCGACTCGTTCACTTCTGCATAGTTACACAAGCTACTACTGCTAGCTAATGCCAGTAATAGAGTAATTAGCAGCTTACGGTCTAGCTAGCTAAACCGTTACCATGGTTACTCCCGTTAGCTTAGCGGCTAACAGATAGCTTACGCTTTTTCACAGTTCAGGACTTCGGTCGTGTACAAACACACACCAAAAGCACTAACGTCCAGTCTATTAACTGAAGTTAGGTAGGGGAAAGTTTTAACCTGCTGCGCGTTTTTTTTTAACTGCATTTCGTTTCTTCTTCTTAAAAGCTCACACTCGACTCGTTCACTTCTGCAGTTACACAAGCTACTCTCGCTAAGCCCCGCCCTCCACGTTTCTCTTCCTCACCTCAGCCAATCACAGCAGCTGTCACTAACTGACAGCGATAATGACCAATCAGAACGCAGAGTTGCAACTAAAGGTGTAATCTGTGTTTCTTTTTATTTTAATAACATGAATTATTCCCCTCTGATGTTAATTTAGAACTGAATTATTATTTATTAGAGTCCTATTTACCTAGGGCATTTATTTAAAACTAAATTACTTGAATGCATCTCTTAGTTGTTTTAGTTTACTAAAACAACTAATTAAGTTACTTGAATCCATTATTTTTTACACAATGAAAGCATATACAGAATTCACAGTTAAATTAATCCTGTAACCATTAAGTTTCACACGCCAACACGGCTCTTTCACAACAGAATTATCCCTGTTACAATTTATCACTGTGATACAAATATCTGTATTATATATAACACTAGCCTATTAAAGGGACTGTTTATAACTTCTTACATGTATAAATCAATCCGGGTCGGTGTCCCATGCGCGCTCGCGCGCGGCAACGCTGTTCAGACAAGACTCCAACACAAACTACACGGAAGCACCAAAACCGCAAAGTTATATCTAGTGAAGCCCGTCTTGCAAAACAGTGACAGGAGGCTGTGTGTTTGGTCTCCAGGGCCGGAGTCTCTGCTGTACTCTGCTCCTCTGCCTGCCTGCCTGCCTTCACTCAGCTCGCTCCACCACATGCACGCACACTACACACTGCAGAAGAGTTAGTTTAGCTCTGATAATATCTAGTGAATGTACAGTGGACGTTTAGGTCGGGAGCCTGAAGCAGGAAAAGCCAACACTAGGATCAGCATTGATTCATGGAGAGACCTCCGTCTGGTCAGCTAACATTACTGCCAAGCAGCTGAAATGTAGAGTGATATTGGGGTTTTAGCTGACGTGTGTCGCCTCACTGTTTTGAGCGATGCTCATTCATGTCTATTTAGAGCGAGTACAAGCGCGAGCCCGACGCTGACTTTCGTTGACTTAACGGCCACAAGTGTCGCTGTTAACAAGCGTTTCTGATTCTTACAAACAGTTTAATGCAATTGAAAACTTCTTTAAATTATATACTGCATAATTCATAAGTCACCATCAATATGTAAAGTGATGAGATGATGATGGAAAACATGTTAGTGATGTTTTGTAGCCTTTTATCTTTCATAATGTCACGTATGGAGGCAATTCAAACAGGTATCATTTTGTTCAGTTTTCATGCACACACATATACTGTAGACATGTTGTAAATAATACATTTATTAAAACAGCCACTTAAAAAGTGCTTACTTAAAAAGTTAGACCAATGTGAGTGATCCATATACAGTATACAGGCTTTACAGTATAAACAAGCACAACCTCTCACCAGGCACTGATACTGAAATATTTTCAGTTATTTTGAATATTTTTTTCATCGGGCTTGTCTGGAGCAGCAGAGGATTTCAATGGAAAAGTGGCACTTAATCTCAAATTTAAAACAGATCATCGTGTATATTATATATTACTTATTTTTAATAACATGCTTTGTTGGCCATTCAAACAAAAACTATAATAAGAGTAGAAAAAGATCCTCGCAATCTGTCTTTTTGATGTATCATTCCTTTAAAGGTGCAGTGTGTAGGATTTGGCGACATCTAGTAGTGTGGTTGCAGTTTGCAACCAACTAAGTATCCCTCCGCTCACTCCTCCCTTTCCACGACGTGAGCCGCCGAGTGCAAAACCGCGGTAATGGCGTTCACCTCGCTCAGAGGCCATCCTTACCATAATAACACTACTTTAAGAGCAACGGAAGTCAGACAGCGGCTGGCAGTACCACGGTTTTGCACTCTGTGGCTCACGTTACCGCAGTTTCACGGCTCATTATAAGCTAACGAGAACACAATTCTTAGTTTCAGGTGATTATACACTAATGAAAACATAGTTATGAATATAAAATTCCATTTCTGCTAATAGATCCACCGAAATGTTACACACTGTTCCTTTAATTAAAACATCTTTTTTTTTGGTCACCAATAAGTTAACTAGTCCCCTTGAACATGTACTATAATTTGATTTAATTTTGATGCGTCTGTCGCCATTTCCATGTAGAGTAAAAAGAGAAAAATGACATTTTTATCCAAATAATTATCTAATACAAAAATGCAGTTGATTAGACACACATTGGCAGAATCCACAAAACACTTTCATAACCAATGTATAGAAAAAATGACAGCAGTAAAAAGATGGGCGTCCTGTACTTTACAGAAAATGCAGAGTTGTGTATCAAATGTCAGGACATAAAGATATGAAGAATGTAGGAAAAAATACTTTTATACACTGTACAGAGGCACATTAACACACACACACACACACATACTGTACATGACATTTAAGACCGTTCACAAAAAGGTTCATACAAACGCTGACAAAATGATCCATTTTCAAGCATATCGATGCACACTCACAAACCCCAAACATAACCACAAGATTTAATCATTTATTACAGTGCATTAAGTATCAGAGTTAGTTCAGTTATGTGAAATGCCACTTTTCTTTCAAGTTAAAGTGCTTTTAGTAATATTACTAAACATATTTACCCCCAATAAACAAGAAAAAGACATTCAAAGAGCACAATATTTTCAGGTGCAACAATGTTGTTAGAAACTATTGGGTACAGAAAATATGATACATTCCTTTAAAAATCTTTCGTTAAAAAAATAATATGGTTCCAGTATTTCCGCCACCTTTTGCAGGTATGTTAATTTAAAAAAAAAAGAAAAATAAACAGTACTGTGATTCAGTGATTAACAACCATACCAAACACTGAAAAAATCATCTTATCAAGTCAATTCGTCTATAGTTGAGTTCTTATTTTATATATATGTACTATGTAAGGAGGAAACACTCAGCTCTAGAAAAATGTTGAAATATGTTGATTTATATCGGAATCAGATTTAGTTATTCCTACAACACTGGGGTGAAATTATAGACAGAAATGACCTCATAAGATGAAGGATTTTTTGCAGTGTTTGAGTAATCATCAGACCGGCACATACGGGTACTTTGCAAAAAGTCAAGGCCACGCCCCCTTTGGGGGGAAACAAAACCAAAGATCTCATAGACTTCAATGCAATTTGACGTATATTTGGATTGTAATTTTGACAAATTCGTATGCATTCATCTCTTGTTATACAAACGTTTGTTTTAGACACATGTCTAATATTTATTTTGCGATCTTGCCTGAACCTGAGCGTCCGCAATACCTTAATAAATTAACGTTGATCGCAGTCTTCAGTCTTCCCCCGTCCAACACAGTGGATGGATATTGCTTATCCAGACTTCTATACATATTTGATTGAATCCCGTTAGACTAAGTGTTGTCTGTAAATAACCAACCTCTTAACTGTTTAATATATGGGCGCAGTGTATACTCGGTAAATGGACTTGCATTTATATAGCGCTTTTCTAGTCTCCCGACCACTCAAAGCACTTTAAAGACCCTCTATTATATATTTTTTAGGACAGGGGATTGTTGGTGCAACCAACTACACAGCAACTCTTCATCATTACGCTATTACTATTACCGGTTTGTTTAAAGTAGAAGTTTGGAGATATTCTTCTCTTTACGCTGTTACCGTCTACGAGAGACACAGGATTGTTTTCCCCCAAAAGGGGGCGTGGTCATGCGAGCCTACTCTGGATGATGTATTGCCGTTCTGATGTATCCTCCAGTTACAGTAAATCAAGTCCTTTCCCAAAAAGAAAAATGAATATAAGTGTAGAAAATGCCTCTGTGGATGACTTGATGTTGTGCTGTACATTTTATACATGTTGGATCTGTTCCATTTGAAGGGGGTTGAAGACACAGATATCTTCAGTATCTCTTCTCATATGCGTAGGCAGAGTGTGGGGAGATGTTTTTGTGAGCAGTTCTACCTTATCTCGGTTTCACATTGACTTTCCGTTACCACTTCCGACACCTGTCTCTCTCTTGCATCACACATTACTAATGCGCACACTCAGTGGGCTGCTATCTCTGATGCGGCCTCTTTCTCGCCCCTTCTCCTCTCCCCTGTAGTTCTCCTCCAGTCGCATTTTCTCCGGGTCCGTCCCAGCCTCCTTGCCGCCGTGGTAACGGGATGCCTGCGATGGCGGGCTCGGTGGCAGGACCTGCTTGAAGAGGGGTGGGGTTTTGGTTTTGGCCACTTTGTCAAAGAAGGCAAAATCGGCCACGTATTTCCCAGAGGGGGACAGAGAGACGACGGGGGGGAACTCGTAGCCCCAGAGGATCTCATCGGGAAGGTAGGATGTTCGGACCTGACAGGTAGCGGAAGTCGGCTCAACCGTGGCGCTCATGATCACCAGCAGCTCAAAGTCAGCCAGGTCCGGGTCTGTCCAGCCGCCACCTGGATCACAGAGCAGACCTGAGGTTAAACAACAAACTAAAACACCACCATTTTCCAAAGTTTTTGTGTTAGTTTCCTCTTTTCCACGCTGGAATTGGTTTTCCATTATAAATTAAATACAGTAAAGTATTAAAAACAAATTACAGAAACAGAAAACCTGCTTGAGAATTGATAATCCATCACAGGAGACAAAAAAATCACTTCACAAAAGAGGAATTCAAAGCCTCATTTTTTACCTCTTGGGGGGCAGCATAACAAGCAGTAAACACAATATGGCATACTGAATTATGAACTCATAAAGTAGTTATGGCGAACATGTCACATTAGTTTGTTTTGGTCTCTACTAACTCCTAAATGTAGTTCTGTAGCTGCTACACTCTCCACTAAGTTCACCAGTTAGTCTTTAATTTGCCTGTCTGACGTTTGGCGCCGATAGAGCACAGTGGGTTTATTAGAGTTTTTCCGGTGAAAACATCTGGCTGATGCAGCTGGAAACGGGGTTGATGAGAACACAGTTGCGATGCAGTAAACCATAACAATGAGCTAAAATAAGCTTGACACGCTCCATAGAGCTGAGGGGAACTGAAAAGACCGGGGATGTACAGTTACAATTACTTAATTCATTGTCAATACATGGAAAACAGCAATATTAAAGGGATAGTTTGGGTGTTTTTTAAGTGGGGTTGTATGAGATACTTATATAGTCAGTGTATTACTTAGAGTAGATGATGGCTGCCACGCGCCCAGTTTGGAGAAGCAAACAGGACGGAGGCAAAGCAATGTACTGCTGTGGACGGGGGCAACAGCAAAACGTATTTTAATCACCTAAAAGAAAGGCCCACTTAAAAAAATCTGTTAAAGTGTACGCTATATTTAGGATATATTCGCTAGTTTACCTTGCTGTGAGACAGCTATATAGTCTATGTTTGCGATGGGGACCTGAAACCGTTATCTACGCTCTTGCCAAAGCCACCAGACTCTGTAATTTTACCTCGCAGAACACGGGTGCTGTTGGTCTACCGCTGCCTTGATTGGTTAGTTAGTTTGTGTTATTATGTGACTTTGGTTAGTTCGGATTCACTAAGATCACATAATAGCACAAACAAACTAACCAACTGAGGCAGCGGTAGACCAGCAACCCCCGTGTTCTACGAGGTAAAATTACAGTTTTTTTCAATGGAGTCTGGTGGCTTTGGTGAGAGCATAGATGGATACGACGGCTTCAGTTCCCTGTCAGAAAGGGCTGTCTGACGGCAAGATAAAGCGGCGAAAATATTCAAAGTATAGCGTACACTTAAACTGATATTGATCTTTTTAGGTGGGCCTTTCTTTTAGGTGGCTAAAATACGTTTTGCTGCTCCCCCCGTCTACAGCAGTACATTGCTTCCGTGCGGTAACTCCTGTCTGTTTCTCCAAACTGGGGCCGTGTCGACCGTCATCTACTGCAGGTAATTCACTGACTATGAAGTACCTCATACAACCTTACTTCAAAACACCAGAACTATCCCTTTAAGTAGCAGCAATTTGGGCGAACATGATTTGGCTGTTAGTTGACTCATGTCATTGTCAATGAGGTGATGCATTGTATTTTTAGGTTGATTTAAAAGAATACAAACCTATAGTTCACAGATTCATTCATTCTGTAAAAAAAACAGTCATGTACTATATGTGGCGAAGAAAAGACACACAAACATGCACACACACAAGCACATCGGGAAATTTCCAAAACAGAAAAACTCCCCACTTACTGCGTGATTCCCAAAACACTTGACCGGACCTCACACACACACATATACAGAGCTTATTCCTGACATTCCTTCAACACACACACACACACACACAAAGCAAAACCGCCTGTTGGAAACACTCCAATCATAAATGTTTCATTCATATTTTAAAAGCAGAATATACTTCTCATTCATGGACACACAAACCCAAAGCACAAAGGACACACTGGAAGACATATGCGCTCAAGCGAGCACACACCTGCATCAACAGGCCTCACTCAGAATGCAGACTCTGTCATCTGTCTAAACAGTCCTTACCCTAACCCAGACCCAGTATCACTCCCACCAGGGAAAAAACACCAGGTTTCGCAACCGCTTGTATTCACTGCAACAAACTTGGTTGAGGGATTCTCTTTATTGGCCTATTGTGGGCGGTCCATCTGCATTTATGGAGCAATCTTAGCAGCATAATAGGGATGCTACTGCTGCATGGGTTGGTACAGGGCTAAAGGGTGCCTTGCACAGCCGAGACAGAGTTTTGATATTTGACATCCTGTTCTAGCGTATGCATCATTCTTAACCAGCAACATGGTTTATTGTTTTTGTCACCAGCCACATCAGCGTGTTGTGGTCTCTCAGTTCTACAGGAAATAAAAAGTCTTTGAATGAGTCATCGATGTTGTTTCCCATAGTGCGCACTGTACACACACTTCACCATCAGCCTTGTGTGGTACAGTCAGTGTATAGACCTGGCTAAGAGGAATGTTCTGATATTCCAGCTCAGTGGTTTGGATGGGCATGACGCCTCTCCTATAGACCATCTCCACAGTGTCCTGCTCTCCTCATTCAATGACTCATAGTCACATAATGCCAACAAGATTCACACACTGTCGCACTGGAAGCCAGTTTTCTAGAGCAGTTCCCTGCAGTAGACCCCTTAAATTCAGTACATGTTGCGAACATAAAGCAAGCTTTGCGGGGAGCTCTAAAGCTCGGTTCAAAGCACAGAAGCATGCTCAGTGATGAGTATCATCATGAAAGTATGTCTATGAACTGCAGACTTCTTAAAATGTCTATTAGAGACATCCATCCATCTGTCCATGATCTCAGGGCCAGCTCTAACCCTTTTGGTGCCCTAGGTGGGTTAGTGTTCAATCCCCCGCAACCCTAACCCTAGCCCCGTAAACCGCAACACACATCAGACATCACAATGGTTTTAAGACAAAAATTAAGATTTTTATTTTCATAAATAACTGTATTTATTATGATATGAATAAACAATTGGTCCCTGATATTGTTGGCTTAAAAGTGTTTAGTCAGTTTCACTACAACGAGAGTTACAGGGATGGAAAGGGTATTTCTTTCTTTCATTATTTATTTGTTCATTTGTTACCTCAATGCAGAAAATGAGGAAGGGCGCTCACCTGCATATTTTAAATGTATTTATTTAGTTAGTCATTCATTCATACATTCATTCATTTCATTATTTATTTATTTTAGAGGGCGACCAGCGCCCCCCACAAGGTGGTCCCCTAGGTGGTGACCGCCTATAGCCTATGCTTTAAACCGGCCCTGTGTGATCTGCGGATTCCAGGACACACTGGGTCAGAATCAGGGTACACCCTGCATATTCACCTATTAATGAAATTAACGACACCAATTAAACCGCAGTAGGCAGAATATTTTTTGCTTCATTGGGCAAAAATTCCATAATAACCTTTCAGCATATTGTAATTCAAGTGTTCTGAGAGAAAACTAGACTTCTGCTCCTCCTCATGGCTCTGTTTTCAGGCTTTAAAAAATCTAGCCTGGGAAGAGAGACTTTGGCCAATCACAGGTCATTTCAGAGAGAGAGCGTTCCTATTGGCTGTTCATTCAACCGAGGCAGCTGTCAATCACTCGCGAACTCCGATCAAACGATCAAACTAGGCAGTGCTGATCAAATATGAATCAATATTCTGTTACGTTAGTGCCTATTTCGCTCCTCAAATGTTTTCAGAAACATCTTGTAGTGTACTGTTTAGCTGTAAAATGAGAACGTTTGGAGGACCCAGCGGAACATGATTTATTTCAGATTATCTGTCTCATGCATTATTGTCAGGATATAGTAATTGTTTTATAAAAAAAAAACTTTTTTTTGTCATATTTGCTCCAATCCCACCTACTGCAGCTTTAACTACTTGAATCACTATGAAAATATGAATGTAGTTTAACTACCAGTAACTGCAAAAAGCGGTCTGCAATACATACTGAACAAATAGTTCAGTAAAAAAGCAGTATCATATTGTCCCAAAATTATAACATATTAGCATTATGCTTTATGACTTTACTTTGTTTTATGCAATGGGCACTTTTAAGCTCCACTTCCTGGATTAATGTAACAAAGAAACAACCCAGATGAAGCAACACTGAGGACCTGGCAACAGAAACTGTCTACTGTTACAGTAGACGCTGTTTGGATTACTGTAGTACTGTATGCTGTAATATAATCCCTTAAATACAGCTACATTAAAATAACTGCTGAAGGGGAGGTAATGATCGACTAAAAGAAAACATGCAGAAATGAAAGGTAGGTTGGAGTGTGTAGGTTAATGTGCAGAGCGTAAAGGTGCAGTAATTAAAGGGATTAAGGAAGCTCATAGTAACATCATAAAAAAATCAAGTGTGTCAAGTGAGGCCAAGGAAGTTAAGCCGTCTACAGTAAATGAGTGTGAGCGATCAGAGTTGGTCAGTACTGGTGCTGAGAGGTCTGCTGTAAGTGGATCCGTGCGGGCTTCGTGTCAGCACCCTGGACTGTACAGCATTGTGCTCTAATGAGGGGTGTCTCTGCCGATCTCTCTCGCACACATTCCAGCCAAAGAAACCCTCTCCTCCGGTGCCAAACCAGCTAGAGGCAGCCAAGCACGCAGCACATGACCGTAAATACCAATACACCTACATACAGTACACATACACACTGAATGTACAGTACATATTCTCAAGAGACAAAAGTAGCGTTTCTTCTTGACGTTAGAGCCATGGCCTACCTTTCGCTGCCCAGGCCCTGAGGGGGCTGTTGTCGTCGATGATGTGGTAGAAAGTCAGGGGGATGATGAGGAAGGGGCTGTCGCTGGACGTGTCCACCTGGAAAGGCACGTTGCGCTGGTCCAGCCGCACCGTCTCGCCCTCCTTCGTCAGGGACGTCTGAAGTAGCTTCCCCGTCACCTGGGAGCCAAGATGGAGTCAGTAAATGTAATGTTGCAGAAGGCATCCTGTAACCAAAATGCCCCAGGTTTAATTAACGGCCAATATTGATGCGTACTTTACATGCTCAGTCACTGAATGTGTCTTTAACTACATTTCATTCTAGTCAGATTATTACTGTTAAGCAAGCACTAAACTTTAAAGAGCTTATGGTTCTTTTCTGTTTTATTTGCTCCACTTCATGGGCTTCCAGGAAAAACTGTGTGTCAGGGTCAGGGGGTTCATATCCAGCATGGGATTGTATCGAATGAAATGCTGCGCAGAGCGGGTGAAATCAATAATACAGCTCTTCAAAAGCATAAACAGAGATACAAGACGGACGGACAAATAAGTAAGGGGTGAAATGCAAAGGGAAAATTGTGCATAAATAAATAAATAAATATATTTAAAAATAAATATGAAATAAATAAAAAATGAATGCAAAATAAATAAATATATTTAAAAATGAATACAAATAAATATAAATAAAAGGGGAAATTAAACAGAAGAGTAAATAAATAAGGGAATTACTACAAAGATTAATAAATAAAGAAGCAAATTAAAACAGAAATATCAATTTATGTCACATTTGATCAATTAATTAATTTCTACATTTATTTTTTTTTATATTGTTTTTACTGTTTATTTATTTATCAAGTCATTTATTTATTGATTGATTTATCTTTGGCAGGCTCCCTCCTCCATAGACATCAGGTGCATCAAAATCAGTTGGCATTTTGGGTTGTAATTACTTCTGATGAGAGGTGTAAAACTTCAAATGAATAATACCCAAAAGTGACTTGCATACCTGGCATCCCAGCAGCAGGCTTTTGCGCATGTTGGCCACTCGGATCATGAGGCAGGGCCGACCCTCGTGATTGGACACGACAGCGTGTTGACTAAACTTCACCGTCTCGCCTCTCTTCTTGGGACGAGCGACCTACAAGAAAATTATAGAAAACATATCGGTTGATCAAAATGGATACATAATGATTCATGTTACTACGTACTGTAAACTCTTCACATATAACCTTCAGTAATCATCTACAGGGATCCTGATTTCCTCTTTCTCTGCTCAAGATAACCAGACATACGGTAAGATATGTGAGTGAAATTACAGGGACATATATAGGAGATAACACTGCTTTAAAAATACTTTAAAGGAAGAACATATCAGATGTTTTGGGTGAAATAAACTTCAAACTAAAAACTACATTTAACTACCTTCGCAAGGAAAGTGCCGGTGATGAAAATCTCCATCACCATGGTGATGACCAGCTGAAAGATGAGCAGGATAATGGCAGCGGGACACTCCTCGGTGATGCACCGGAAACCGTAGCCAATTGTGGTCTGAGACTCCAGAGAGAAGAGGAAGGCTCCCGTCAGGGTCTTCACCTCCATTACACATGGAGTATGGTTGGAGGGGGGGTCAAACTCTGGAGGAAGGCAGGATGAACAGAGGATCTTGGGTTTGGGGGGTGTAAACAAATTATCAAGGAACATCTTGTTCCCTCTCTCAGTGTCCTGCCGGATCTTTCTCATGCCCTTTCTGCAATGTAAAACTGTATGTGTCTTTCTTCATTGTTAACTCCCTTTTTTTTTTTACAGAAAGCCAGACATGGATAAATACTTTCTTATTTCAGATGTATGTGGTTACAGAGACAATAAGCAAGATTTTAGGGCTGTCACTTGATTAAGAGGGGGCGATTTTGTCCTCCTCATGAATTTGACCCTAAATAATTAACCTGTAAAGCGTAATTCAAAGCGTGCATGAACAAGAATTGACAGTTGGAGTTGGGCCATATTATGCACGTTCTTGTTGCACTGATTTCCAATGAGTCTTTCGCAAAACAGGGTGGTGGCTGTTTTTAGCGGTTGCTGCCCAACTAGTGCTGAAAAGCAACGTCAATTCACAATTGACAACTAGACCAAAAACTGTATGTGCACCCCGATCGCATACTCACACCTGCGCGAAAATACCGACAATCACTGCTTGTTGGGCTGACGGTGGCTGGCCGGAAAAGTTTTACATATCGCCCAAAACTACCTGAACACTCTTGACTTGATGGTGCTGGATGAAAAGTTAAGGGGTCACCAAAGTTAGTACGATTCATCCTGAGGGGGATATGAGCATCTGTACCAAATTTCATGGAAATCTATCCAATAGCGACTCGCCAACTTTGCCGATTTTCTCCGGAGACTCACGTTTTTCATTGCAGGGTCTCAATTCTCCCATATTTCTCCCGATTTGTGGTAAATTGTCACACCTTTTTTTTCCTTTTCATTATCTCAATCTGTTTCTGGCACTGTACACTGTGTATAATCCCGACTGTTTCCACCCGGACGACAATAGAGCGACACCAAATGTCGTTTCCTGGTGGAAAAGAGCTGCTCGCGACCATAGATAGATACATGACATGGTCTGAGTTGCATTCACCGCACATCACAGCGTGCAGCACCCAAAATTGGGCTTTGCTTGACAGAGCAAAAACATTTTCCTACAGTCATTTTCTTTCTTCTCTCCTCTTATTCTGCTCTACAGAGCTCCACCATCCTCCTTACCCAGTAGATCTCCATGCACCAGTGCCACCAGGTACCAAAGCACTCCGAACACGAACCAGGTCCCGGCGAAGGTGGCTGAGAAGAGGAAGAACTTGTAGCGCCATTGCATGTCCAGGAAAGTCGTCCAGAGGTCGCGGAGGTACAGCGCCCCTCGCCCGCTCACGTGCTCGATGCGCACATTGCTTCGTCCATCTTTTGAGAGGACGCGGCGCCTCCTTCGTAGAGCGTTTGGCCCTCCATTTCCTGTTCCTCCTGCACCTGCACCAGCAGCTCCGGCCCCCGCTGTGGAGCCCAGCAGGGGCTTGGTGATGTCGGTCTGCGTCTGGGAGTGGCATACTTTCTGAGGGGAGGAGCCTTCAGAAGAGGGGGGGGTGGCTGAGGTCATGGTCGGCGCTACAGGGGGTTGGAGACAGAGAGAAGAAGGAAGGTGGGTAAAGGGGGTTTACATGAAAAGACAAAGAGAGGTAAGACTGCGAGGGAAAAAAGGGCAAAGGTCGTATGGGAAGCGAGAACAGCAGGTGAGTCCAAATGAAAAGGTGCAGGATGTGTGAGAAAAGAGAAAAAGAGAGAACATTCGATAACCACGGGAATGAGAACGATGACGGAGTGGAACATTTGGGAGGATGACGATGAAGAAGATGAAGAAGGGGATTAGAAGCACATTTTTCAACTGGACAGCGTTGTGGCTATCCACGGTGGTCCATTTAAGCCCCCTGTTTCCTTTCAATGGAGGCAGCTGGCCTTGTCAAAATAAAAGCCTCCTTTCAGTGTGAAGGCACAGCTGCTCTTTCACATTAAAAGCGTGATAGTGCAGGCTCATTCACGTGTGGGATGCACAAGACTGCTACTGAATTGAGATGAGGAGACACCAGTAAGATTAAGAAACAGAGTCTTTAACCACCCTCTTCCATTTTGCTGAAAGCTGCTTTTATACACAACCCTTCACTTTTGGGGCTGTTTTTACTTGAATAGAGACTTTAATTATGGAGCAGATGTGACAGGCAGATGTGCATTAGAGTCAGATCTAGCTTTTGAGAAGTTGTCAGCTGTAGAGAACTGTACAAAAAGCTGACTTTTGTGTATTTTTGGTACAGGGCTGTTTGTGATGGTTTGGCTTGGCCCCTTAGCTCCACTTCTAGGAAACCGCATAAAATATATAAAATGATATGAGCACAAGGCAAGGGTCATAATGAAATGGTTTTCCCAGTTTAGTGTGGAAAACTGGACTGCACAGAGCCCTGATCTCAATCTCTTTCAACACCTTTACGATGAACTGGAACTCTGACTGTTCTTATCACCCAACATCATTGGCGACCTCGCTGACTCTCTTGTGAATAAAGGGAAGCAAATCCCTGCAGTCAGGTTCCAAAATCTTTATGTAACAGTGTTGTAGTAATCGAGATCAGTCTTGTTCTCGATTACTACACCACGTTTTTACTACTAGACCACGTTTTGAAGGTCTCGGTCTCGTCTCGGTCTCGTCTCGGAATCGATCGCATTTTTACTCGATCTTGTCTCGGTCTCGGACAAAGAGGACTCAGGATTTTATTTCAAGACTATTTGTGGGGCTGTCAATCAATTCAAATATTAAATCGCGATTAATCGTATGATTGTCCATGGTTAATCGTGATTAATCACAAACTTTGCACATTTTTTTATCTGTTTTAAAATATACTTTTAAGGGAGATTTGTCAGTATTTAATACTCTTATCAACATGGGAGTGGACAAATATACTTGCTTTATGCAAACGTATGTACATATTTATTATTGCAAATCAATTAACAACACATAACAATGACAAATATTGTCCAGAAACCCTCACAGGTACTGCATTTAGTATAAAAAACATGCTCAAATCATAACATGGCAAACCTCAAGCCACAGCTGTCAGTGTGTCAGTGTGCTGACTTGACTATGACTTGCCCAAAACTGCATTTGATTATCATAAAGTGGGCATGTCTGTAAAGGAGAGACTCGTGGGTACCTATAGAACCCATTCTCATTCACATATCTTGAGGTCAGAGGTCAAGAGACCCCTTTGAAAATGGCCATGCCAGTTTTTCCTCGCTGAAATTTAGGAGATGTCAGCCAAATATTCAGTAATCTAATGTGGTTACCTAAAAACACACAGCCGTACTGGGACTTGTAGTGGTCTGGCCTTGGTCTTGACTTGGTCTCAACCCCTTAAATTCTTGGTTTTGTTTCAATACACTCTGGTCTTGGTCTTGACTTGGTCTCGGTTTTGGTGGCCTTATATAACATTGATGTATAATGTAGAAAACCTTGGCTATGACTCATGTAGTTGTATTCCATTATGACTACAACATCACTCATCACTCAAACTAAGTGCTTGTTGTCATTTAACAAGTGCCAAAGTGAATGTCTGTCAGACAATGGTGGTGTGATGTGACGGCATGGATCAGATATGAGTGTATGTGGGTTTCAAAGTGTCAGAAATAATGGGAAGTCCCCCACCCCCGGGTGCCATGGACACTTATTGTCACTTTATGGATCACCCCTGTAGACACTTAACAGTTTTACCCTCATCTGGGTTGCAGTTCCTCCACATCCTCCTTTTTATTTCCTTCTCTCTCTCACTGTTCACTAAATGGGACTTTTGTCTCAAACTGCCTCTGCTTTCCGGAGCGAATACAACGAAACCAAAAACAAAACAACACAAACAAAAGCCTAAGAAACACGACGATCTGATACGCTCTGTCCTTTCCTGTCCTTTCTGACCCTTCTCTCTCCCCTCGCCATGCTGGAGCTCACACTGAGTGAATGAATAGAGATCTGTGTTGATGTCTGTGCTCTGAATACTAAGCTGTGGAGGGGGAGAGAGGGGAGGGAGGCGGGGTCAAGAGGAGGCCCATGTGATTGGCCGTGTCCGTCTCCAGCTGAACTCTGAACCCTGCGTAGCTCCTGCCTACACATACAGTAAACACACACACTCATGTATTGGACATATAGACCTTTTGAACAGTTAGAACACAATACCATTGATTGTCCAAAGGAATGTTTGCCAGGATTTAACACACAATAATGCAACAACGAGCAATAGCACATCAATTTGTTAAGTAGTATTAACAGATCTTTTTGGCTACTTGGGGGCAACACAACAGGGCGTAAACACAACAATGATGTGATGATGATGATGTTATGGCAAACTTGTTGCCTTATTTACACACACAGCAACATTAAAATTTCTTTCGTGTCATGTTTCTGGCCACCTGATGATCCAATATTCAATCTCCTTTTAGCTCTGTTTTGGTCTCCACCACAGACTTTATATAAGAAGTGGACGTAGTCACCGCGACGTCAACCATTGGTTTGTGGACTATGGTTTTGTAGCCTTGAGTTTGGCATTTTGACTGTCCCCATGTTGGTTTTTGGCTGTTGCCATCTTGGTTCTTGGCTGTCGCCATCTTGGTTTTTTGCAACCAGAAGTGACACGCTAAGTGCAACCGAATGCTGAATAAGACATTTATAGGCGACCAAAATATTCCAATTAAATTTCATGAACTGAAAACACACTGTGAAAGGGTTAAAGTTCTAAGACGAAAACACGGACAACTCCCAGACCGGACTACGCCGTGGTAGCGACCTGTCAATCACAAGGTAGCCACACCCTAAAGCATCCCCTGCTTTATGGTCTATTTGACTCTAAATGGAACCATAATTTACTAAATGAACATCATGCCGTATGTTCATGTCCCGTGTCAAACCAAAGTTGAGTGATTTTTATTGACACCGTTATGTCACGTGACTCTATGTCTGTTTATTACGTTACAGACGTACTTATTTTGAGCCAAATCATGGTGTTTTTTCTAACCTAACTAGGTGGTTTTGTTGTCTAAACCTAACCGCCACCATTTCACAACATTAACCATGTGCAACTCTGCATTAGTGCAGCTTTTTTTTTTTTCGAGAGGCTGTGAAACTGACAATAATTGTTAGGAGGTTTGATTCATTGTTGGTTTTGGTCTTTTTATGGGCAGTGTATCCTATGAAAAGTTATTCCTAATTTTTCGTGCTTTTTCCTACGAATGTCCAGCAACACGTGTCAATTACTACTCGTTACATGCATACAGACTTTTCAAAATAATCTTCCGTCTTCACAGGAAACAACTTGGTTAGGTTTAGGCAACAACGAACACCAGTCTCCTAGGCAAAAGTCCGATGTCTTTTGACCCACCCATCCACCCCAAACTCCGACCTACGCTGCGTTTGTCGGTCTTTATACTTCCTGGTTCACGATTACATGGATTGCATATAAAATTATTTTGTGGGATATATAAGGACTACAGTGCATTACTTTTCCTGTAGGTATTACTACTAATGGTTTATGATAACAGCCTGACTGAGGTTATTTTATAATAAGATATAATACAGAATATCACCACCCTCATCCTTTATCAGTATCTACAGTCACTAGTTTTATAAAATGTACCAAACAAGTTATATCGATACTAGTAGAGCCAAAACAATATTTGGGAAGTATATCAGTCTCACTGACAGAGATACTGAAGGATTCCCTCCCTTGTAAAATGACTTTTTCCACACTCAAGGTTAGGATCTCTTCCTCTCTCCGTCCCTCTCCTTCCCTCTGTCCTGTGTGCACAAGAATCCTTTGTTTTCGAGGAGATGAAAGGGACAAAAGCCACCATTGAAAAATACGACTGGGTGAGCGAGTGAGTGAAAGAGAGAGCAAGTTAGATGGGGAGAGGAGAGCGGTACGGAGGGTTAAAGTGTGTGCGTGAGTGTGTTTGATCATGTGTGAGTATGCAGTGCTTGACATTGTGAGGGGGCAGAGATGGGGGAGAAGAAGGGAGAGAATAATTGGTTTTGAAGGGAGGATTGAGAGAGAATTGAGCATCGGGTGACCAAAGAGAGTGAAAGAGGAAGAGGGAGGGAAATGGATGGTGAAGGAGAGAGAGGAAAAAGGGGTATGTGGAGCGAAGGTGGAGGAAACAGATCGGTGACAAAAGACGGTCATTAGTATTCCAGAGGAGAGAGTAATCCCTTCCACTCAGTGCCCCTGTCCAGTGTCCACGGCCATAAAGAACCCCTAGCAGCCAGTACACTGCACTGAAAAGACTCAATACAACACAAGCTGAATGGCTGTGACCACTGTCCACGCCACAGCAGCCTCTGCACCGCACTGAAAGGACTGTCGAAACATCAACACAGGCCATGCCAAGAAGGCATCTACTCAGCCAACACAAGACATTAAAACCACAAAACCACTGGAGCCAAACTGCCGCACATCGCCATACAAATGAGCCGCTGTTGTGTCAACGTGTCTTTATATAATTCAGTGAATGATTTCAGACAGTCTCATTAAGTCTTCTTTAGCACTACTTTTTTTTTTTGCATTTGTTCCATTTCCTGTATTGTCTCTTCTTTTCCGGTCGTTATTATAGTATATACAAGTAATAAGTCGCAGTCCTGATTGGTTCACACAGTCTACTATATATTTCTCAAGGCTGACACAAAAGACACAAAGTTACAGCATTAACTAGCTTACAAATAGCTGTAATGGCTTGTTGCAGCCATAGACTGTATATAAGAAATGGACGCAGTCACCGTGACGACACCCATTTGTTCGTGGACTGCTGTTTTGAAGCCCAGAGTTCGGCGATTTGACCGTCGCCATCTTGGTTTTTTTGCAACCAGAAGTGACACGAGAGGGTGGAGCTAAGTATAACCGAACGCTGAATAAGACATTTTTAGGCGACTAAAATGTTACAATTAACTTTCACGAACTGAAAACACACTG
Source organism: Sebastiscus tertius (assembly GCA_916701665.1). Taxonomy (NCBI): domain Eukaryota; kingdom Metazoa; phylum Chordata; class Actinopteri; order Perciformes; family Sebastidae; genus Sebastiscus; species Sebastiscus tertius. The sequence continues at coordinate 6,565 of CAKAOH010014248.1, read as the reverse complement.
TGAAATGGTTAAAGTTCTAAGACGCAAACACGGACAACTCCCAGATCAGACAACGCCGTGGTAGCGACTTATCAATCACAAGATAGCCACGCCCTAAAGCATCCCCTGCTTTATGGTCTATTTGACTCTAAAGGGGACCATAATTTACTAAATGAACATCATGCTGTATTGAAGAAGACTTGAAACTAGCGATTGAGACCATAAACTCATGTTTACAATGTTTACTGAGGTAATAAATCAAGAGAGAAGTAGGCTCATTTTCTCATAGACTTCTATACAATCAGCCTTCTTTTTGCAACCAGAGGAGTCGCCCCCTGCTGGCTGTTAGAAAGAATGCAAGTTTAAGGCACTTCACATTGACTTCACTTCTCAGACCCGGAGGTAGCCGACTGGTTTCAGCAATATATTAGTTTGATGCTTCTACGGTAAAAACACGGATGTTTGACGTGACGATGCAGGTTATTAGTTATTAACATCATGTGCAGTTGCCGCAAATGATCACAAAACCAGTAGATATTTGCTATGTTGGTCCAGAAGCTGATTTATAAATATGAAAGAAAATACAACTTTTTACTTAACTAGCTTATATTATATTGATCACAAGCAGCAGATGTCAATCTACACAACTCATTCCAACCTCCGGTGTAGACAGGAAGTTAAAAGACAACCCCCAAGTTATGAAAATCTTGCGTGATGGTTAAGGTTAGGCATTGACCTAAAAAAAAATAACCTGACCAACTACCAACATACATATCATTTTTATTTATATAGATATTTATAGATGTCAATTGTTTGGTGTAAATTGTGGCTACTTCTAGGATACAATGTAAATGCTTTCCTTTTGGTCATTTTCACTTTTACACAAGGACCCTGTGGAAGCCCCTTAAAGACCCCGGGTGGTCCCAAAAACACAGTTTCTTCTGAGGGGGAGATGGTTTCAGATGCTGTTTGACCTGACTCACACCTTGGTTGAAGCATACTGACACCTCCACTTCCTCCTGTATTCCGTCTGATACGTGGGGGGAAAAATGCAATCAAGGCAACAATTAGTTTTCACCTAAATATACTTGCTTATGTCAAGGAACAGTAGCTGTATATACATGTGCAACTTCAACTTGAATTTGTATTTTGGCCACTACATCGTCTGTATTCCATGTTAACATAATTTAACTTCATGTGCAATTTAACAACTGAGAGCAAATGTAATCAGTTGCCATGGTGATCAGACGTTTGTCTCAATGTGTCTGTCTGTCCAACCCTCCATATAAATCTAAGCACTTCCCTAAACCACTTCCTCGGCCCAGAATTAGTAGCTGAGGAGTTACGACATTGACCCATATTAAACAACAGAGAGCAGCTCTCGGCCACCGGGCTGTAATTTAGGACTGACTGTTACCGTCTTCGTCCCAGTCTGTAGTAGCCAACGGTCCGTCTCTCTGCTGTAAATCTGACTGCTCTACTACTACTGTTGTGGTGCTGATGAGGATCCCTCAATGGTAATTTGTTGTGACTGAAAGTTTCTGAGCCGAGAAAACACCATCCCACCTGTTCTTTCCACGATGTTTTCTACAAGACTTTTAATATTTTCCACTACTATGAGTAATGTGCTACAACTTCCATTGTTCAGCAGAAGCCCAAATATGTTTTAAATAGGACTGTCAATCAATTAAAATATTTAATCACATTTGATCCCAAATTAATTGCAGATTTTTTACTTGTTCAAAATGTACCTTAAAGGGAGATTTGTCAAATATTTAATACTCTTATCAACATGGGAAGTGGCAAATATGCTTGCTTTGCAAATGTATGTATATATTTATTATTGGAAATCAATTAACAACACAAAACAATGACAAATATTGTCCAGAACAGAGGTACTGCATTTAGCAGAAAAAATATGCTCAAATCATAACATGGCAAACTGCAGCCCAACAGGCAACAGCAGCTGTCAGTGTGTCAGTGTGCTGACTTGACTATGACTTGCCCCAAACTGCATGTGATTATCATAAAGTGGGCATGTCTGTAAAGGGGAGACTCGTGGGTACCCTTAGAACCCATTTTCATTCACATATCTTGAGGTCAGAGGTCAAGGGACCCCTTTGAAAATGGCCATGCCAGTTTTTCCTCGCCAAAATTTAGCATACATTTGGAGCGTTATTTAACCTCCTTTGCGATAAGCTAGTATGATATGGCTGGTACCAATGGATTCCTTAGGTTTTTTTAGTTTCCCATGTTACCAATATCTTCACTCTAGCTTTCAAGTTGATCCCACTACAACCTCCAAAAGAACGATTGTGTTAATTAGAAATTAGTGGCATTAAAACGCATTTGCGTTAATGCGTTATTATCGCATTAACTTTGACAGCCCTAGTTTTAATCTCTTTTTCATCTAAATATTTACAGTCAACTGTTATGAAAACTATATTTATTAATCATGGGTATCCATACAAAACAGGTGCAGGATGTGGAGACTTTAGCTAAGTGTTTCATTTAACGCTGAATTATCTTTGACTGCAAAACACTGTTGCACCCAGTACAGTTTTTTAAATGATTAATTCTCAATCATAATACTTTTTTAAGGAAAAGCTACTTTAGATACTTTTATTCTGCATCTTTCTAAAGCTCTGGGGTTGTATTTTTTATAGGGCTGTCAAAGTTAACGTGCTAATAATGCAAATTCGTTTTAACACCAGTTAAAAGTCAGTTTTAAAGCTAGAGTGAAGATACTGGTATCATATGAAACTAAGAAACCTAAGGAATCCATTGGTACCAACCATGTCATACTAGTTTATCGCAAAGGAGGTTAAATAACGCTCCAAACGTATACTAAATTTTGGTGAGGAAAAACTGCCATGGCCATTTTCAAGGGGTCCCTTGACCTCTGACCTCAAGATATGTGAATGTAAATGGGTTCTCTGGGTACCCACGAGTCTCCCCTTTACAGACATGCCCACTTTATGATAATCACATGCAGTTTGGGGGCAAGTCATAGTCAAGTCAGCACACTGACACACTGACAGCTGTTGTTGCCTGTTGGGCTGCATGTTATGATTTGAGCATATTTGTTATGTTAAATACAATATTTATCATTGTTGTGTGTTGTTAATTGATATCCAATAATAAATATATACATACATTTGCATAGAGCAGCATATTTGTCCACTCCCATGTTGATAAGAGTATCAAATAAATTAAAAAAATGAAATGTGCGATTAATTTGCAATTAAATATTTAAATCGATTGACAGCCCTAATTAATTCACAATTATGATATTATTTTAGGGAAAAGCTTCTTTAAATACATTTATTCGGCACCTTTCTAAAAGCTCTGTGGATGTATTATTATTAAATTTATTTATTTATTTATTATTATTCGTCGACATAAAATGTTATCAATAAGACCATTAATGCTACTAATGTAATAATATAGACCCGTATAGTTCTGTGTAGCAGTCAGACTTAGTGAGTCCAGATTTGACAGTGGAACCTTTTCTATTGTCACTACTAATATCCCTCCGCGCTGTAAACACAACACAGTAGATGCAGCGAGACTGAGCACCTGTTTGAATGTTAACCTCAAACAGTTCAACAGTACGCTTCCTCTGATTATGATTAACACTTATAGGAGAACTATCAATAAGATAAGGACTTAGAATAATATCGCAGCCAAAAAGAAGTGATGTTAGAGGAATATCACAGAAAAAAAGAAAAAAAAACGAAATAAAAGATAAGATAAATCTTTAAAAGTCCACTAAAACAGACACACTATAAGTATTTTTAGTTGTGTACATGTCTTGATAAGAAAAGGAAGAATTAGCGACAAAAAATAACGCTGAACGACTAATTTCTGTGCCTCTTACCTTTCTGTTGTTCAGAAGTTCACTCGGACCACAGCTCTGAAACTTGAAGATTTGATTAATTTCACTGTCCAGCAGACATGTGAAAAAGCCAGACAACTCAATCTGTCTTGGAGGGAAAAAAAAAAGATTGACAAAAAGATGAGAAAGTTCACGGTTTTGAACGACGCGCACTTGTTGACAGCTCAACCATGTCTTACATCACCTCTCACTTTGACATCACATTGTTTGTTTTTTCTTTCGCGGCCCCTCTACGTCGTGGTCATCCTATATATTTAACAAAAAAAAAATAAAGGAAAAAAAAAGCATGAAATCAGAAAAGGGTTGAGGATTAACCAGCGGTCAGTCGGTGTCTCCCAGCACACTGGTACTGGTCGTACCGGTTCTGGCTCACAGTTACTGGGTCATTATGTAATCAGATGAGCACAGTTTTGCACTTCTTCCTGCACGTGAAGCTGAGAGGGAGCCGTGTGTGTCCGGACAGAGAGAAGTTAAAGAAGCCTGCGCTGTCCACTCCTCCAGGACCCCCCTGCACGCCTCTCTATATAAACCCAAAAGTATTCACACAGCCGCTGTTTCACGACATTTTTAATTCATTAATTCAACTCTCCTCCCAGCTTCTCCTCCTACCCTCCCTCTCCGTGTCTCTCCACGACTGTACTCTATAAATGGGCCTCTTTGTTGCGAGGCCTCCTCCGCTGTTTCAGCCTTTGTCAACTTTCTCATGTAAATGTTTGATGGTCATAAGATACAAGCCGGGAAGTTGTTGCACTGCAAACGGAGGTATTTACAAATCAAAGACGGAGGGGGGAAAAAAACAGGGCTCTTTTCTTGTGCGCTTGGCTCCTTGAAGTAATGCGTTGGCCAGCCAGCGAGTGTGCAGTGAATGGGTAATGTCGGTGCATCTCTGTGAGGCCGTGCCATGTCCGCCTGCAAGGACGGGGGGGACCCGGTGGTGTAAAGGCGAGGATACATGGGCCTGCTGTGAATGGACGGCATGGGATGACCACGACGAATCAATTCGCCAAAGTAACAAGCGTTATAGCGAAACACTGGCCCTATGGTTGAATGTCCTGTACCGAATAATAATAATAATAATAATAATAATCATTTCAAACCCGGCTTGGGGCCCTTCTGTGTGGAGTTTGCATGTTCTCAGTAAGAACAGTAAACAGATTAATAAAGGGGAAAGATTAAATTACTAGTCATCA
>CAKAOH010014244.1:0-12698 GCA_916701665.1 Sebastiscus tertius | reverse complement strand
AAAAAAAAAATTCTGAAAAATGTCCAAAAAAAAAGTCTGAAAAAGGTATTAAATATAATAGGAAAAAAAAATGTTTTGACCGAAGAGGTGCAGGCTAATATTATAGCTACCCTTTTTACTTTACTTATTTTAGCATGTTTTAATAGTAAACTCTCTATCTAGTTTAGACTCTACAAAAACCAGACTGAAGGTGACTTCCTGACTTCTGTGAAGTTTTGAAACTCTTCCAGAGGAAACTTTAAAGTCGTATTTTTTATTCAAAGTGAGAAAGAAAAATGAATCAGCTAATCGATTAGTCAACCAAAGAGTACTAGTTTTAGTGGACTAAGAATGTCTTTGGTAGATTACAACAATCTACACAATGAGGAAATATCTGATCAAACACACCAAGCATTTAGTTCTTGACATGTTGTGATACCTAGTCCTATAAACACTTTGTTCATTATTGAGAAAGTTGCGACACACAGCCCTACTTTAAATAAATATAAATAAAGAATAACAAATACATACAAATCTTTGCTAAATATGAAAAAGCTTGTCATATTTTGAAGCTGGTAAATACAGTAACGTGACTGTGGAGCTCTTCAGATTTGTTTTAATGCCTAACAAGACATAACATGTTCAATAAATCCTGTAGTAAATACATAAGAAGAGGTAAATATGACTTTTACATCAGAAACATAGACGAAATATAGAAATATGCTTCAATGAGTGATGATTTTTAAGATAATTTAAATGTAAAAATATCCGTTTTATAGCCACAGTAGTGGGCTTTTACAACCAGACTGAGTGAAGCGATCACAATGATGTGTTTTCTGGTTGTGTGATGTGAAAGAGTTGAATAGATAGTTCTGGTTGGTTGTGTGCTAACAGCCTGGATGTGGTTGCCCACTCACCCTGCTGCTGCTGCTGCTGCTGCCGCCTCCCACTCACTGTGATTCCACATTATAGGCTGACAGGTGAGATTCAACCAACCGGCTCACCGGAGTATTCCTTCTCCAACACAAACACTTACTGTACCGAACGCTCCCACGCACACGTACACACAGAAACATGCAGGTAATAGTGATGAATGTGCACGCTAACATGGTATTAAAGCACTTAGTGTATATACATAGAGAGGATCGTCATGTATTACTGATTAGAATATAAAAACACAGCTTTATCTGCCTTTTCTTTTCTTCTTCCGACAACCCAAAGACCTCAGGATGATTTTATACACTAAAAAAATTCTAATTTGAATCAATCATGGTACCCGTTACTGAGTCAGTACAGACACAACTAGTACAGACCCAGGGTAAAGCTTACCTGGTACTAATAGGTATAAAAACCACTGGGTCAACAATCACAAAACACATGCAGTGTGTTCCAGTCCACGTACTTCTGTACTTACACTCACTACTTTGAGTGCATAAGTGCGTTCACACTGGGAAGTACGGCAGAATGCCGTGCACTCAAAGTACCCGGATGTTGTACTCTAAACGGTCAGATCGTTGAGTGTGGAACGCTGGACACTTTCCACACTCAACTGTCTCCATCTTGGCTACGTAGCAGAAGGGGCGGGACCATCGTAGGCGTAGGCGACGACGTTGCATATTTTGGCGGGTAGCGAGCCGCGGTCAAATGTTGCCATCGTCATTTCCGGTCAGTGCGCCGCAGAGTATTCGATTTGAGACGACCCTACCCCGCTGAAATACACGCACTACTCAAGTGAGTACAGAGTGCACAAAGTACACTACATTGAAGTGTACTTCTGGAAGTACGCGGATTGGAACACACTCCTAGTCTTAGTGTTATAAGTTATTATTAGTATTGGGTTACTCAGCCATACAAATATGAAGTTATTGACCCAGTAAAAATGTCATATTTACATTGTTGTTGGGTCAAAAGTTGGACCTCTTTTTGGTGGTTGCTTTCACCCAGTATAATGTTATTTTATGTAATATAATGCATCCTATTTTTCCCCTGATAAAGAGACACTGAACAACAACTTAGTGTTTAAATCAGCGGGAGGAGGAGAGCTAGGTAGCGTTAGTTAACGCTACCTAGCTCTCCTCTTGACGACTTCAACATAGGAGCTGCATTACATCATGATGCGTTCAGGCTCTATTCAGTGATTGAAGGGTGAAGGTACATTCTAACGTTATCGTGATGTGTTCAAATGTAATCTTTGGTGAGAAACTTGAATAAATCCAGTTGTTTGAGATGTTTTCAATATAAACAGGTTCTATTATAACCTGTTTCACTTCCTAACAACAACCAGGATACAAACGGTAATAAAAGAGTGATGTTGAAGTATTTATTGTTTTACTCTAGTTTTTTACTGGGGGAATTTAACTGGTATTGGTAATAACTTTATGGTTAAATCTGTGCCCTTATGTATCGTGTGTATATATAGTATTTGCTTCATTCTGGTAGAATAGAACCAAACTAAATAATGTTCCTCTTGCAGCAGCCAACACAACATCTTCCCCAGTGTAGACGCACGTCTCTCTGTGGAAACCACTTTATAAACCCCCAAAACAAAGATAAACCTCGTGCACAGGAGCCGGTACGACTGCACAAACACTCCGTACGCCATCAGAGACGGAGACTCCATCCCAGCCGGCCGGCCGGCCGAGCTGCAGGAACATTAAAGGCTGACCAGCAGCCTCCTCTTCCTGTTCCTCTTCCTCTCACAGATTATCCCTCCCGTTCTGACAAAGACCGCATCAATAATTAAATCTCCGGCCAAATTGCGGCAGAGAAAATTAATGAAGAGTGTGAATGAAATCAGCCGCGAGTCATCAGACTCGGGGCGAGAGAGAGGAGAGGAGCTTGATACTGTGGGCGAATGGAGGGTATGAATATCTGAGAGGGTCGGCTTAATGTCCGTCCTCTGGCCTTTCATTCATTTAGATCCTCCATGAATCCACGCTGCCCTTCAGCGCTCGGCCTGTATGTGCCATGCATAATGCAGATGGGAAACCATAGAGATATATGTACGCTTCACACTACTACTACCTGCAGCGTGTCTTCAGTATTTAACCAAACGTCAGCTCCTCCCGTCCCAAAGGAGTCTACATGTCCAACAAAAACACCTGCGATAACAGATTTGTTTGTCTTGTGGTCAGCGGGGACGCTCCCAGCGGTCTCTGTTGATGAGCGAGTTTTCACAAGACGTTTCCTGTTTAAAGGAGCAAACAGTGACTCTTGACCTCAGCTCTGCTCTCCTGACCTTCATCCACTGCAGGGAAGTGATGCATGCTGGGATCCAAAACAACAGCAAAAACCAGCTGTTCCACCCGCCAGGAGCTGTCCTTTTGACTGGTTCTACTTCATGTTACGGCCACGGTTCACTGATTCACACTGATTCACACTGATTCACACTGTTTTACACTGTTTTAACGTTCGGTTTCAGTTCATTCACTTAAACTAAATTCACTCAATTAATCAGCTATTGATTTTAGGACTGTCAATCGATTCAAATAGTTAATTAATCACATTTTCTATTTGTTATCTGTAACCATAGAACCCATTTTAGCATAAGTTTGGAGTGTTATTTAACCTCCTTCATGACCAGCTAGTCTGACCTGGTTGGTACAGATGGACTCATCAGGTTTTATAGTTTAATATGATACCAGGATTGGACTTTTCTTCTGCCTTTCTTTTGGACATTTTCCGTACTTTTTTTAAAACTGTTTTTTCAGACTTTTTTTGGACTTTATTTCAGACATTTTTTTTACATTTTCAGGACTTTTTTGGACATTTTTTTCAAACTTTTTAAAAACCCTTTTTAGACATTTTTTGGGACATTTTTTCAGACTTTTTTAAAACATCTTTTGGACAATTTCTGGACATTTTCGGGACATTTTCGGGACTTTTTTGTACATCTTTTGGACATTTTCACGACATTCTGGGCATTTTTATTGAGCATTTTTTCAGACTTTTTTTAAAATGTTTTGGTCATTTTCGGGACTTTTCTGGACAATTGTTGGACATTTTCACAATGTTTTGGGACATTTTTCAGACTTTCACTCTAATTAACTCAAATTTGCGTTAACGCATTATCACAGCTTTAATTCATTTCAGTTTAAGTTAGTGAGTCGATGTTATCATTACTTTGCAGAGTGACGGTAAAGCACTGTGATAATTAGTTAATTTAATCAACAGATCTGTAAAAGTGAGTTTCTCCACAAAGAAATCTGTTTGCCAGAGATGTGCTCAAGAGTTCCTTATAAATGAGTAATAATAATCATAGTAATCATTCAGCATGAAAAAAAGCATAAAAAACAACTAATCGACTAAAGAAGTCTTAGTTGACTAAGAGAAGACCAAAACTACCGGTTAGTTGACTAAGAGGAGGCTTCAGTCAATTAACTGAAGATGTATTACACTTTAAGTAGTGAATGAAGGACATATACAGGAAAGAGTATGTTACATTACTGACCATAAGATATATGAAAAAGGTAAAAGTACACAGAAGACCTTCTGAAGGGTAAAAACACAGACTGCAGTGAGCACCACTGTCAGCCTCACATCTGGTAAAGAGGTCTTTAGGCTCCGAAGAGACAGACCATCATGTCTCACAGCAGGACGAGCATCACCTGGGGGGACGCTCATCATCATCTGAGACCGAGTCTCAACGAGAACAACAACCAGCAACACAAACACCACGGCAAGGACAAATCCCAGGACCCCGATCACACGGGGGACCGCTTCCTGTCTCAGGACTTCTGATGAGTTCTCAGAGAGAAAACTACAAACAGGACTACGGAAAATAAAGAAGAGGTGACCTTAGGAGAGAGGAAAAACACTTTGGGTCCCTCCAGAGTTTCTGGCTAGAAGGGATCCGGCTGCCAGACCCTGCTGCAGTAGAATGAGAGCTTTTCTAAAGGGACTCTGGTGCTCAGGGACACTACCACTTCTGTCCACAGGGACCGCCAAAATCAGCACGTAACGATAATGCAACATACTCGCCTGTGAATATTATATGTGTAACGCTTTTACTGTCAAAGGTAAGAAGGGAGGGAGTGGATCTGTGAAGGTTGAAAGGAGTGATAAAGTTTGCCGTCCTGGTTCGGACTACGGAGCCTCCGTGTCGTTGTTTTTTGGTGATTGGTTGATGTCTTTATTCAGAAAAGCTCAGAAAAATCAACCTTGTTCTGAAGAAAAGATGCTTTTTCGTTGCGTAATATTCACATTATGTGTGAAAGTATTCATGACAAAAACAACATTAGGAAAAAATATATTGACTGAATTAATTGCAAGAAAAAATGCTGCCGAAAGTTTTATTTGTAGCGCGAGTTTAAAATGAGAAATGAAGATAATAAAAATGTACCTTGAACTTGATTCATGATTTCATTACATTACTAGAACCTTAATCTAAAACAAATTACACGGTTCATCACATCACTCCTTTTAATTACCTGGCTACTGTTTTATCCTCTGTTTTATTTATCAGGAGGATTTTGTGTGCCCTCTTTGAAAAGCATCCTTTGGTTTCTTTAAAAGGTGCTATATAAGTACAATTTATTATTATTATTATTATTATTATTATTATTATTACTGATACAACCTTCCTGCTAGTGTAGAAATACAGAATACTTGCAGGAGGTAAATACGAGAACACAAGAGTTTTAGGAGTCTTTCACATCAGCCCCCAAAGTCCAGTTAGTTTGATTAGAGTGACCGCTCCGTACCGTACTCGGGACGGTTTGTCGATCCGTGCCACTTGGAAAGGTGGTCTGGAGTACGGTCTATGTGTACGGTTCGCATCAGGTGTGAAAGCCAACCGCACCAAAACACGGAAGTGGTCCGCTGTTTAACGTGAGTAACGTCAGCAGGCAGCGAGTAGCTGTGAAAGGTCAGGGTTTTGGACTCTTGTCCAGGTGATGAAGCAGGAAGGCAGGCGAGAGGCTGATTAAAATAGAAACAATAGAAGGCGACGGGTTGGGCGATGTTTGTTATTTTATTTAGCTAGTTTAATGTTCTGCCTCCGAAGAACGAGCGTAGAGTCGACATGTTTTCACATCAAACTCTGTGACGTTTAGTTCAACCAAACCAGAGTTGGTGATTGTTGGAAAGACTTACGAAGACGGTGTTGGTGAAGTTTAAGATGTTTACGATGCTCCGCCACGAGAACAGCTGATCTCAACATAAACAGAAACACGCGGATGATGACGCACGTGTCCTCGGGTACGGAACTACTTTACTAAAGTGAAAGCGTAGCACTTCCACAGGCTCCTCTCCAGCCGCAACCTCCTTCAGATCAGGGGTAATGGCTGCTGCAGTGCGTCGCTCTGGGAGGGAATAAGAACTGCATTTTTGAAAAGAAAAAATCCCCGGCGTCCTTTTTTCCACAACCCCATTACCCCCCCGATGCATTTAGGAAAAGAGCAAACCAATCAGAGGGGAACGCTCGACTGTGCTCCGCCACACGGAACGCTGCAATCCAACAGCAGCTCACCTGCAGCATCACAGCGAGGCGGCGTGTGGGTTTTAGACCTTAAAGACTCAAACATCACAAGCTGAACTTTTCTCCTCCTCTCCTCCTCTCCTCCTCTCCTCCTCTCCTCTTCTCCTCTTCCCGCCACACGGTGACATGACACGCCGGTCCGGATGAGTGAGCAGCTTCGCCGTGGCGTGTACGTCCATTATCGTCTGAGAAAGTGCACGCACACAATGCGGTTTGGAGTAAAGGTCTGAATATTGATGCACGGCCTGATTGTTCCTCACAATGGGAAAACCAGCGGAGCGACGTAATGGACACGGAGGAAGAGATTCAACGGAGGAACGAAGCTGATAGAAATGCAACAGCAGTTCCACATCAGGAGCAAATATAATGTTCTCCTGAGCAGAAATGTCACAGAGATATTTCACCAGATGGGGTTTAGAGAGAGGAGCAGGAAGTGATGGAGAGAATGAGGATAGAGGAGTAGAGGCAGGTAGATGGATGGAGACAGATAGGTGCAGATCCAGACAGTAATATGGTGTTTACATTCCTCCTCCATGTTGCTGTCGTCTCTTATCTATGCAGGGATTATCTGATGGACTGACAAAGACCTCCCTCCTCCTCCTCATCCTCCTCCTCCTCCTCCTCTTCCTCCTCCTCCTCCTCCTCTTCTTCCTCCTTTTACTGCTGCACACCAAACAGCTTGTATTTACTCCCGTTGCTCTCGTTAAAAAGCTTTTTGGTACACTTTTATCCATTTGCTTCCACACTTTCTTAATGTGAGGCCCGTTTCTAGCACGACCGTTATTTTCAATGAGTTCAAACTTTATCGTTTTTCCACACAGATTTATTTTTCTTGGGCTTGTCTTGGTCTTAAGGCCTTAAACACCAGATATTATATTATAGATTATATATACACCAGAGGGCGTGACGAGAGAACTAGAGTTGTTCCGATATCGATACCGGTATTGGACATCGTGTCCGATTACTGCATAAAATTCAGTGTTTAATCGGAAATCAATTCTTCTTGGCCGCTCCAAAGCAGTAGCTTCCCCTGAGAAATAAAATAGAAATCATTTAGTTTTACTTCTGTAGGCGGACGTTTTACTGGCGTCTGGTAGTCGCTTTCAGTCCAAAGCGGCGGAAGCGTAGCTCTGCTGCTGGAGCTGATGTTGACATGGAGCGACCAATTGACTTTCACTACTTGGTGATATACTGTACGTTCTGTGCTGTGCTGTCGCCCTGGAGGTATCATGGCTGCCACTGGCAACTACTGTTTAAAGGGACTATTTGTAACTTTCGGAAATGCTTGTTAACAGCGACACCTGTGGCCGTGAAATCAACAAGCGTTGAGCTTGTGCTTGTGCTGGCTCTAAATATACCTGAAGGAGCATCACTCAACACAGTGAGGAGACACACGTCAGCTAAAAGCACAACATCACTCTAGAGTTCAGCTGCTTGGCAGTAATGTTAGCTGACCAGACCAAGGTCTCTCCATGAATCAATGCTGATCCTAGTGTTGGCTTTTCCCGCCTCAGCGCAGGCTTCAGCAGCGGGGCTCCGCAGCGAGTCTTCCTGCTCTCTCCGGCTGCGAGCGGAGCAGGGAGACACCGGCACCCGGTCGGTAACGAGACGATAACTCTGCGGAGCCCCGTCACTTCCCAAGACACGGAGAACCTCTGTTGGTCTGGAGGAGCTGCAGCAGTTATTTCTGACCAAACGTCCACTGAACATTCACTAGATATTCTCAGAGCTAAACTAACTCTCCTGCAGTGTGGAGTGAGCGCGCGTTCACGTCTAGAGGTGGAGCGAGTATGCGAGAACGTGCGCGCTGTCTGAGTGAAGGCAAGCAGGCAGAGGAGGAGAGACGGCGGCCACACGCGAACGCGCATGTGTCCCGACCCGGTACATTTATACGCTTACAGAGTTACAAACAGTCCCTTTAAGAGAAGCGAAGAAGAACCGACTCAACCTTGTTCCGAGAAGAAAGCATGTTGCTTTTTGTCTGTCTAATATTCACCTCCCATATGAAAGAACTCACGTCAAAAACAACAACTAAATATATTGACGTGGAAAAAAACACACGCTATTATTGTTAGCTGTTTAGTTAGTTGTTGAGTTCACTTCTTATCTTCCATCTATGTTGTCTTCATGTTTGCTGTTTTCTTCATGTCATGCTGCTGTGTTAATGTCCTTCAGTTGTTTACTAGTAGTTTGTTAGATCGCTCTCTATAAGCATCACTACAGAACATGAGACACAACGTCAAACAAACGTCTAATGTAAGACTTTTGAGGATGTCATCTTGGGCTTTGAGAAACACTGATCCACATTTATAGATCAGATGACTAATCGATTAATCAGGAAAATGATCTACAATAGTTGCAGCCCTAATTCATTTTAATCACAGGTCAACTTTATAAAGGAACGTTCAAGAGAAAAGCTGTTTGGAATGAGTTCATTTAGTCCCAAGCAGCAACAATAGACAGCGAACTACACTTGCAACCAGCTCAATCTGCATATTGGAGCCCACTGAGCTCATCAATAAACAGCTGAGAAAAGGCTTACGCTGCACAAGTGGTATGAGCAGTTTTTTATGGACGTTTTAATACCTTTTCTTTTCTTTTTTTGTTGGCATGAAGCTTTGTCACTGTTGGAGTCCGTCCAACCGACTGCTGTGAATCCAGGCCGAGTACAGCTGCTGTCGCTGCTCGGCGAACTGAACACGTTTCAGAGCCACCTCTCCAGCCTGCGGGGGGGTTGACTGTTTCATACTAACAACACAAGTAATTGCTGCATTCCTTTGTGTCTATTCTGTGAGTAGTCCTGTATAGAATAATATCTGCACTTCCTATTCTGCTTTTCAATTTACCCAACATGCTGTTCTTTCAGAGTACAAAATGCATCACTTCTACTTCTACAGAAATGTCAGCGAAGAGCAGGAGATTTTAATATCCTCTTTTCACCGCTGCATATTTCTACCTGCAGTTCCCATTCTTATTCTCCGTTTCTTATTCCCATCCTCTCCGTCAATGCCGGTACTTAAGCTCAGTAAAAAGTAAGGTCAGTACATCCGTGACCCCCGTGCACGCTGAGTGGCTGATACCAGGAGTTACATTCCTCACATGAGGCGAACGCCGGAGCCTCTGACGCCTCCGACGCCTCGACCTCAGCACATAACTGCACATCTGTGAGTGCAAGTGGGGAAAAAAAAGATAGAAATGCATGTGCAGATATGTGAGAAACGGGCTTGGAAGCAGCAGTGTGTGAAGACATTTCTTAGCATGCCTGACTAAGAGAGAAACTACAGAGCTGTCTGACGCAAACTGACAACGCTGACTCACAAAAGCAATCCAGTCAAAGACAAAGACATTAAGTACAATTCTGCAGCTCCGTGGTCTTGTACAAATGTGTTAGCGGGAGACAAATCAATATTCCATCTCCGGTTAGTACCTTCCAACATGTGGAAGAAAGAAAGCGCCGTCTAAACAGAGCTCTGCTTGTGTTATTTTGGAATACTTTGAAACTACAAAAGAAGGTGAGAGAAAAGGAGGAAGGAAAAGCCCAGCCGTGCATTCACTCCCATCTCAGACATGAAAAGTTTTCCCATCAAAAGATGCTGTTATTGTTGTTGTTGTTTTGGTTCAAATAAATACAGAAGTGGCGTTACTTAAGTATAAAAGTTACGTGACAAATAAATCAACGTTTTGGTTGAAATAGCGACGGAAGTGGCGTCACTTAAGTACGGAAGTTATGTCAATGTTTGGGATTAAACAACTTCGGGAGTTCCGTGACAAATAAGTCAACCTTTTGGTTGAGATATCTACGTAGGTGGTGTTACTTAAGTACGGGAGTTATGTGACAGATACGTCAACGTTATGGTTGAAATAAGCCACTGTTCTGCAGCTCCGTGGTCTTGTACAAATGTGTTAGCGGGAGACAAATCAATATTCCATCTCCGGTTAGTACCTTCCAACATGTGGAAGAAAGAAAGCGCCGTCTAAACAGAGCTCTGCTTGTGTTATTTTGGAATACTTTGAAACTACAAAAGAAGGTGAGAGAAAAGGAGGAAGGAAAAGCCCAGCCGTGCATTCACTCCCATCTCAGACATGAAAAGTTTTCCCATCAAAAGATGCTGTTATTGTTGTTGTTGTTTTGGTTCAAATAAATACAGAAGTGGCGTTACTTAAGTATAAAAGTTACGTGACAAATAAATCAACGTTTTGGTTGAAATAGCGACGGAAGTGGCGTCACTTAAGTACGGAAGTTATGTCAATGTTTGGGATTAAACAACTTCGGGAGTTCCGTGACAAATAAGTCAACCTTTTGGTTGAGATATCTACGTAGGTGGTGTTACTTAAGTACGGGAGTTATGTGACAGATACGTCAACGTTATGGTTGAAATAAGCCACTGTTCTGCAGCTCCGTGGTCTTGTACAAATGTGTTAGCGGGAGACAAATCAATATTCCATCTCCGGTTAGTACCTTCCAACATGTGGAAGAAAGAAAGCGCCGTCTAAACAGAGCTCTGCTTGTGTTATTTTGGATTACTTTGAAACTACAAAAGAAGGTGAGAGAAAAGGAGGAAGGAAAAGCCCGGCCGTGCATTCACTCCCATCTCAGACATGAAAAGTTTTCCCATCAAAAGTTGCTGTTATTTTTTTATTGTTATTTTTTTTTCTCCGTGGCAGCAGTGGAATTGCTCGTAGCACATCTGGCATATCTGCATCCCAGTACAAAGAAAGATAAACAATCAGAGAAACAGATGACAGAAACAGCTCTCCTCTCCCTCTTTCTCTCTACCGCCGCTGTTATAAACACACACACACACACACACACACACACACACACACACACACACACACCTCCCACCACCTTCCTCCTCGCCGCTGTGATTGCGGCGGCAGAGATCAGGCCGACCGGCGCAGCAGAAAGACAGAGCATGTGGGTGGACTGCAGTCAGACCACCAGCAGCACTAATACCAGCAGCTCTACAGCTCACAACAAACAGACGGAGAGAGAGAAGAGTTTACAAATGAAAAGAGAAGGAGGGTGAAGGACAGAGACAACAAACTCTAAGAATAAACAGCAGCATGTGATATTCAGAGAGTCGGCTGTGACCGAGTAGGACGGCTGAGCAGCAGCACTGTGAGCCTGCTGCTGGCTGATGAAGTCCAGTATGTGCTACTAAAGGGTATTATAATGTCCAGGTGATGACCAGGGCTCTCAACTAGCTCCTTTCAACATCCTCCCAAAATCGTCCCATTTGAAAGGTTAGAAGCTAAAGAATAGGAATAAGTCGTAAGTAACAACGAAAAAGAAAATAAGATTTACACGAGAATACATAAATGTACAGGGAGGAAAACTAACACGTTCATTTAGACTTATATTAGGAGAGAAGAGAAGAAAAATAAAGAAAAGGAATTGAAAAAGAAAAAATAAATGAAAATGAGATAAAGTTAGAAAATAGAAATAAAATAATAAAGAAATAGGAATAATAATAAACAAAAATAAATAGGGAAAAAATAAACAAAAATAAAATAATAATAATAAATAAATAAAATATAAATAAAGAGAAACAAAGTAAATAGTGATAATAAATCACAACGAGAATAAATAAATAAATACCAACAAATATGAATAGAAGAATAAAAAAATTAAAAATCCCCAAGTTGTGACATTTTCATTTAATTTAAAATCTGAATTTCCAAGGCAATATCACCATTAAAACCCCCACAGACGATGATGCAACTGAATACTACAATCTGACTACAACTGGAACCAGACATCTGTTGAAAACACACTAAAATATGATATATTTTATAAAGATATACTCCATGATTTGGTTTATTGTCTACATGTTGACTGTTTACTGGGAGTTTTACTCTACGGCAAGCTGCTTTAACATTCAATAACTAGACTGGATATTCATTAGAGGGATCTGCAACGTCATTTTGCCTGTAGTCAAAACTCCAACTCAAGATATCCTTCATTCTTCTTTGACTAGGCAAAACTCTGATTTTAGATATCTGTAATTACATTTTGGAGAAGTACGATTCAAACTAAGTTTGCCATTCATGTGTATGAAGTTTGTCATTACAGATATCTACAATTCAGTCACAGATAACCAAACTGTCTGTGGTAGTTCCCGCTACAGTCGGAGTCTCCAGGATCACGTTCTGACATCATGACACACACAGACTTACGAGGTGGAAATAACACAAGCTTCGCTGTAGCGGCTGGTAAATATAAGAAGTGCACTATATA
>CAKAOH010014240.1:0-93266 GCA_916701665.1 Sebastiscus tertius | reverse complement strand
TCTCAACCGATTTCAACCAGTCGTTATTATATTAAAGAGTTTATGATCTACGAGGAGTAGAAACATAAAGTTTTGTCTCCAGTTACTTAGATCTAAGGCATAAAGCTGAGTAAATCAAACCCAAACTAAAGGCCTTGTGATTTAGTAGAACTAGCCCTGTAACGGCGTCTTAATCCTGTAAGCGGTAAACTAGACACACAGACACAGTATTTTCCTGTGTGCTTATGAGTAAGTCAGCATGAAACTGTGAAGCTTTTCCTCTTTCCTGTTAAGTCTCGCTCTAAGCTCGGGGATTTCAGGCTCAGCAGAGTCTAAGAATGTTGTGATTTTAGCTCATGAGTGATCGTCAGCTGTGTGTCAGTGGGTCAGCTCCTGCTCCGAGGTCACGACGCTCACATCCACGGGGAAACTGTCTGCTGACGAACGTCTTTCAGGCCAGCAGAGGTTGAGTGTGCATGTGAACACTCACGGTAGACTTGTGTCGGTGAAATCTCAGGTTCTTAACCTGTCTGTCAAACTCTCGTCCGTCTGTCTGGTCACACGTCTTTTCATTCATACACACTCACACGCAGGCAGCTTCTATTATTCCACTGAAATGTTAAATTCCTCAGAGTTTACACACACACACACACACACACCGTCTCAGCCTCTCACACACACCTGTAGCCGCTCAGAGTATTCAGGGTGCTGTTCACTTTGACATTTTGGGAAATACACTGCTTTCTTTCCAAGAGTTTGATGAGAAGATTGATACCACTCTCACATATATAACTCATTTAGTTTAGTTTAGCATAAAGACTGGAAACAGGGGGAAGCAGCTAGTTTAGCCTACAAGCATCCTAAACTTACAAAAATGTACAAATTCCCAAGTTTGGGCTCGTTTTCTAATTGTTATTTGGAGCCCTAGTATCAATCTTCTTATCTAATTATCGGCATTTATTTCCCAAAATGTGGAATTAAATCCATTAAAGGTACTATATGCAACAATTTACGTGTTTTAATCCCTTTATATTGCCAAAGTGTGAACGGATTGTAATGTAATTTATAAACTGATACCTTCCCCGACTTTCTCGGTTGCCTATAACAGCCTGTGGATGTAAAGGACTCGGGATTGTTTTGCAGAGAAAATCCAAAGAATATGATGTTTATGGGCGCTCCCTGAGTTCCTCGCCTCTCCGGCTCCCGTAAAGCACCAACAGTGTGCAGCTAATATAACAAAACACTGCTTAAACTATGGTTGGCCAGCTTACTGTAACTTACAGAAGCTATGCAGCATGGATCTGATTGGTAACATTATGTAAGGGGATAATGCCCGATGAGCTGTCCATCATCAGGAATGAATGGATGACGAGGAGAGACGTCGGGATGCTGACGGCAGTTCAGGTGTCATTAACAACAAGGATCTTCTCAAAGTTACTCATAGCACCTTTAAACACAATCATCTGCCAGATCAGAGATCTAACAACACGTCATATCATCCGTCCTCACCTTTTTAGTGCCCTCGCCCTCCATCTCGGGGGTGCTTGGCGCCGGAGCCCAAAGCATGCTGGGAGCGATGCAGACGGACAGGTTGAAGGCGTTCATCTGGTTGTCGTTGGCGTTGCCCTGGATACAGTGCAGCACGGCGATGACGTGTCGCAGCAGAAGCAGGTTCTCGCTGGGCAGGAGGTGGATCAACCTGAGAGAGAGAGAGTAGAGAGAGAGAGAGAGAGAGAGAACGATGGAAGGATTAAATGATGACAGAGATCATGAAACACTTTGTCCTTGTTCTCACAGCGTGTTTGTGTGTTGCTTCATGTTGCTTGTTTTTTGTTTTCTTAAGCAAAAGGAATTTAGTTTGTTGCCTCTGGAACTGAAGCGAAGCCTCTCTCAGTCTTTCTGTCTCTGTCTGTCTTTCTTCTCTCTCTGGTCTTTCTGTCTCTCTCTGTCTTTCTGTCTCTCTTCTGTCTGTCTCTCTCTCTGTCTTTCTGTCTCTCTCTCTAGACATAAACAACGTAATTAAAGGAAAAACCAACAAAGTGTCACAGTCAGGTGTTGAGCCACCTCAAACCTTCAGGACACACATTTATTCAGGTTTTTCCTTTAATTTGTGTCCGAATAACAAACATCTGTGTGACGTGTTGTGTCTGTGTGTGCTTGTGAGAAAGAGACAGGCGCTAACATGTTGTATATTGGAGGGTTTTGCATTAAACGTGATGTATTCTAGGGTTTGAAGAAAGAGAGAGAGATCGTACCTCTGGACAGCTTGCGTCCTCTCCTCCCCTTCGTCTCCTTCCATCACATCCATCCACTGCTCGTACAGATCCACACTCAGCAGGCTGCCCGGGATGTTTCGCAGGAAGTCCTGGATGCAAAAATGAAAACAGATTTTGAGCTCAATTATCAACATCTGCGTTAAAAAAAACTTAAATTACTGTCAGATTCCCGACATACAAACAAAAGCCTTGAGAAAACACTCCCATGTTGCATTTGAGAAGCTTCATCTAGAAAATGTTTTGTATTTCTGCACGCTGCTGGTTTAGTTCATCCTTAATACACGACACATTTCTTTCTTTTTTTATCTTGTAGTGTTTTATGGTTTTGTTGTTTATACTCATTTTGTTTATCATCATCATTATAGTGTTTATTTTACTCTATTTTGTTTAATCAACATTTTATTGCTGATTATTATCATTTTATTTTATTAAAATTTTATTATTTTAATACAATCTGCTTATTTTGTGTAGTTTCATAATTAGTATTTATTTATTTTTATTGTTATTTTTATTTCCTTGTATTTTATTTATCTTTTATTATCTTAAATATACTCATATTTTATTGCTTTCTTATTCAATGAACTTTTATATTGGTATTTGTGGTGTGCATTAGTCTCTAAATCCATCTTTAACACTTCGTCTGTCCAGCTCTTTGAATTGCATTTGACTTGTTTGAAAGGTGCTATATAAATAAAGTTTGATTGATCATTCTTTTGTTCTTCTGTTTGTATAATGAGTGTATAAAATATACAAACAATAGTAATAATTGCAAATACATGTTGTGGACATTTTGTGGGTGGATTTATTGCAATAAAATGACTTTAAAAAATAACATTTCCATCCACACAACCTTCATCGGGTACATGACCCAACGTTCTAATAAATACATGAGTGCAACAGAAATGAGGTCATCTGGTGCACGAAACACATCAAGGTAATGAGGTCAAAAGTATACAAACAGACTCACACTGTTTAAAGACTATATAAAGACCAATATTCATATCCATGTTACTGTATTTTTATTATTATAATTGGCATCATTAATATCCTGGACTAACTGATTAACAGCAGTTGTTGGTCTCAGGTGAGTAGTGGGACGCTCCCTGTCCGCTGTGCAGAGAACAGGTAAAGCACAACAAAGCAGTGAGATGAATGAGTCGGTATAAACGCTCCGACCACCTCGGCTGCTCCCCGGAGGCCCGGCCTGCGCTGCGCTGGCTGTTTGGCCTGGATGCTGAACAATGCAGCACCTTGTATGCGTGACTGGCAGCCTGCCCGGCTGTGCACAGACAGATTATCCCGTCTGGACTTATGTGACTTTGGACGCACATCAGTCGCTCCCGCTTTCTGTTGTCTGGTTTCAAACCTGTGTGTGTGTGTGTGTGTGTGTGTGTGTGTGTGTGTGTGTGTGTGTGTGTGTGTGTGTTACCTTGAGGACAGCGGCGATGACGAACACAGACTGGTGTGTGATCTCCGGGTCGTCGCTTCCACTGTCCAGTCTGTCCCGAAGCTCCCGGCAGGCTTTGGCCCCAGCTGACCTCCTGAAGACGCCCCGGGTGTACGGCCCCTCCAGGTACAGGAACACCAGCATGTCCTGCAGGGAACACATTATCCTGTTTTAGTCGCTGACACTCAACGAACTACTCAAAAGCTCCAGAGCTTTCTGTCCCGAACAGCAGGAAACATGTAACGTTTGACACCGAAGCACTTAACTGCTCAGAAAGTCCTGTAATGTTTTAAACCAAAGGATTAAGTGAATTTAGCTTCTCTCTTTGTTTTTGGTTTGTTCATCATTCCCTATAATTAGAATTTAATTTGCATGAATTTCATTTATTTTATTTATCTTATTTAATTTATTTATCTTATTTATTTTATTTATCTTAATTAATTTATTTATCTTATTTATCTTATTTATTTTATTTATCTTATTTAATTTATTTATTTTATTAGAAACTTAGAAACAAACTCAACAAGTACACAAGAAAAAACAACATCAGCATTTGAAATTGAAGTAAATAAAATAAAAAAATAGAATAAAATAAAATAATAATAATAATAATAATAATAATAATAAATGAAATAAATAGAATATTACAGCCCTTTTTCTCTGTTTTCTCTGGTTACGTCGAACCAATTTCAAAAATATTTGGGCCTTTTTTTACTGCATAGATGGTGTAATTTTATGAAAAGATCATCTTTCCAGCAGTGAAATGCTTCTTTAACAAAGAGAAGAAGAAGAACTCGGCTGGGAGGGTTATGAACAAAACTAGCATATTGAATAGTCAATGTGGTTCCAGTGCAGCTTTTCTAAAAGGGTTTTTTGGAGCCCCATATGATCAGAGAGGAAGTGTAGAATCTGGGTTGCTTATTCAACACATTGAGATTTCACTTCTCTAGTGATTCCAGCATGTCCGTATATGTCAGTAATCTAACAGTAACAGAATTCCCCGTCCCACTACGGTACATCTCCTTTCCCTGACGCTGGGCTACAATACGGGACCTCGGCTCGGCTCACCATGACAGGCTTGGGTAGGCCGTGGTCCGGGGAGCAGACGGAGCACAGGGGGCGTCCGAACAGCCGTCCCTGAGTGGGGGACAGGGAGGTCGGGGACAGGGGCAGGCCGTCCAGCTGCGTATTGGAGCCTCTCCAGAAGGGCCAGTTGATCAGAGACCTCTTCCTCTTAAAAGTCTTCTGCTGACCAGGCTCTGTGGGGGTTGGGGGAGAGAGGAAGAAGAAGAGGAAGAGGAAGAGGTGAGCTGTTGTGGTTTCAGACATAATCAGACCGCTGCTGCTGCTGCTTGAGTAATGCATGTTGAAGTCACTGGAGTGCACGACCAGCAATGCTTCATGATTCACCAAACTGAAAATGGTTTTGTAATATTTCTTTTTTGGCTACATTTTCCAACAAATTGGGTTACCTAAAACCTAAAATACTGAACTGTTCCACCGTGCACCTGAATGCTTCGTCTGTCTGAATATTCACACCTTAAACAAGGTGAGGTGAGACGGAGAAGAAGACATATTGTTAAAGAGAAAGACACAGAAAGAAGCATTGACTCAGCATTTGAGAGGGAGATATGTGGACACGCTCGAGAGCACCGTTTACTTTGTGTGTGTGTGTGTGTGTGTGTGTGTATGTGTTAGCGTCTGTGTTTATTCATACGTGTGTGTGAAAGCCTGTGTGCATGTATGGGGCTCTGTGTGTGACTGTGTGTTCCTGGTTGAGCGTTTGCTCAGCGGTGCCAAGTCACAACGTCTACCTGTGTTATTGGAGTGTCTGTCTTCACTACGTGTTGGTGTAACAGCTCAGCATGTTTCTGCAGCAGTGTGCATTGAAGTGCATGTTAACGGGAACGTACAAAAAACATTTACTGTTTGATCTGATCTCTATGTCAAACGATGCATGCAGGAAAACAGGATTCAGACCTGTGTTGATGTAGAGAATAAGCGACCAACTTTACAGATCAACATTTGCTGGTTTCAGTGCCTGAAATTAGATTCTTCTTTTCTCTCAAAACAAACACGATGGAAATGTCACCTTGTGCTCTGAGAACTTGTAATGGACATGAACGATGAGTCAATTAAAAAACAGGGTGGAGGACCCAGCAGCCCTAAAAGGGCCCACATATCAAATACGTGACATACCTCACATAGAATTCATTATGTAACGATGTGACGTGCCCAAACACTGAACACCGTACACTCTGGAACAAAGTTCAACAGTAACACAATTGCTCTGGCAGCTCTCAGCAGGCCTCGCCGTCATGACCTCGCTGTAAACCAGGCGTTACATCATTACAGCAGTTTCAGAGGGGGGGGAATGAGGAAGACTTGTGGACTGGGTGGGCAGCGTCTATCATCCTACTATAATCTCCTGCTATCGTTATGTCATGAGCGTTTCAGAAGGAACTGATTGTCCTCGATAGACAGAGATTTTGGAAGGGCACTTAGTACCCATCTTTGTTATTTTTAAGACCTCCTCCCATAAATAAACCAACTTTGTTAGATTGTTCCACATTAGCCTCCCTTAATAGACCGATGAAGTGCAGTCAGCTCCACTCGTGCATCTGGCTGTTTGATGGTGTATTTCTGTGAGCCATGCGGCTGCTGATGGGGATCTAGCTCTGCGACAGGCAGACGTTTGGCCACTGACAAGCTAACATTAAGGCAGATTCTCTGGGAGGTTCTGGACCTCGTCCAGTGGGGGGAGTGGACGCCGTCTTTGCTTTGAAATGTCTAGCATAATTATGGTTTGTGAGTTGGACTGGATATCCAATGTCAGTAGCTGAAATGTGTCCATAGCACACACTGACGACTGTCATGTACCATATTGGAAATATCTTTTTATGTAAAGTTCTTGCACGGCCGCTTGTGTTTAGACAACATTTGAGAACTTTTTTCGTTAAATGAAAAAGAACAGTGTTTAGCATTTAGGGAGATTTATTGGCAGAAACTGAGGCTTGATCAACCTCAGCTGGGTCGCCTGATGATGGTGTCTGATGCTCCAAAGACCCGAAACACTCCATGACCTCAGGTTCATCACTGACCATGTGCCCTAGCTTAGCATCAGAGGATGTTTCATCACAACTATAAACACCTGAAAATAAGAACCGTTGTGTTTTTGAACGGTACCCAGGTTGAAGGTTGAAGGTTAAGGTTAGGTTAGGTTGAAGGTTAAGTTTTTGTCGGTGTCTTTAGTCGCCTCAAATTTACCACAAATGCGCCAGTACAATGAATATGCTCTCCTCAAAGCCACCAGACTCCAGTCAGAAAACAGTCCTTTTAACTGGCTGATCATCGAAACACACTCGGTGTTCCCACTGTTCCAACAATCCCCAACTCCGGTTTCAGAGTTTGAAAGAGACACTGAAGTGACAGATATTAAAAAGATATAAACCGTAACATTCTCACTGTTTACTAACCCTGCTGCCGGTGCCGGCCGGCGCGTCCACAATGACAAAAGAGTCTATCGCCTATTTCTAGCGTGTTTCCTCGTGTTAAAAGAACCTGCATATTTGTGCTAACTTTGGTGGTAAAAGGGTTTAATAAACAGGGATGCCATCACAGCAGTGGAGGTAACGCAAATCAATCTCCACAGTATGTCGCAAAGGACAAATCCTGGAGCAATTTGGAAAATGTTGGGGAAATAAATAACATTGCTTGAGTTTCTTGCCTGCAGGATTGTTTGAGAATAAACACACACGTGTTTGTTAGCTCTCGTTTTGGGCGTGAGTGATCGGGCCTGCGTGGCGGCGGGGCTGAGGGTGAGGAGCGATTATGTAAGACGCTGTTATGCTTGAGGTGAAGGAATCTGAGGCGAAGCTTGTGGTTGGCAAACTGCAGCCGTCTTGACTGGAAAACACACGCACTTTTTCTCCTCAGCTTGTTTTCATCCCCTCCTTTTTCCATCCTGGTCCCCCGTTACTCATCCTCGTTCCTGTCCGCCACCGTCCTCCTGTTTTTCTTTCACCTCCTTTTCTGTCCCTCTGTAAATTCTTCTGTCTTCTATCTATTACAGTCTGTTGTTTCTTTTTCCTTCACCTCCGCCGGCCTTCAGACTTACTCAATAGCTGTGTCATCTCTTTTCACTTTCCATCTTCCTATTCTCTCCCTTCTGGGGTTTCTTCCTCATTGTCCGTCTGATGTTTTTCTTATTCTGACACGGCGTCTCTCCCGACCCCCCGCGGTGACCTCATGTCCGCTAAAATCTCCTTTCCCACCGTTCTCCTTTTCTTCTTCATCTCCTGATTCATCCTCACAACTAACAACACGACGACCCGAGAGAGTCCAGAATGAGCATAAACAAAGTGAAATGGGTCACGTAAGGGGAACTCATTCGGAGGACGTGCCTTCTGTCCTTCTGTTTCCTCACATTTCCTCTTGTGGTTTCGTACAGAATTTGATTCATGAACGGATTCTTGACGCTGACCAACCATCTTACTCGGAAACCTCAACTGTCGTGTTGATGGAAAACATACCCATACTTTCTCTGTTGACAGTGGTTATATACAGTATTAGATTTCCTTGCTGCAGGTTTAAACCCAAAATGCTGAACTTGTAACACTTAATGAGGAGACTAGGAGATTCGGTTTGAAAGCACTTTTACTAATTCGTTTTTGGAAGACACCTTGAGGCCCTGATGAGACAGAGAGCTTCTTAGCAGCCTGGGCTGGCTTTTTGTAATTGTTTTCAATGAGAGAAGCGTTTTGCATGCTGATTTTACGTTGCTGAGCACCTCGTCCAACGCCCAACACGTTCTCATCCCAACTCTGTGTTGCTCTGGCTCTACCTATCTGGCGTGGAGAGGAGGTCATGTTGCTCTACCTGTTTGGCATCGCGAGGTTGTGTTGCTCTGGCTCTATCTGTTTGGAGTGGAGAGGAGGTCGTGTTACTCTGGCTCTATCTATCTGGTGTGGAGAGGAGGTTGTGTTACTCTGGCTCTATCAATAACAAATCAAATTGACTTGACTTGACAACTTGTCACATTCTGACGCTTTATCAGACCCCTAGGCGTTCATTTTCGGTCGCAGTAAACGTATGCTTAATTATGTGAATTCATCAAAAAACACAAAAACACCTCGTCAGGTTTATGAAAAAACAACATGGTAGTGTTTAAAATGACGTTTGCACAGTGAAAAGGTGACTTGACGTTGTGAATACGTGACATGAACAAACAGAAGACGAATGAACAAAGCTAAATGTCATATTTGCCCGGTTTCACATCAACATTCATCATGATGATTCAACTCTTCTTCCTGTTTGATTATGTCAGATCCTCAAAGTGCTTTCACAACCTCTCAGTTATTTGAAGTCGCTGACTTACAAAGAAATACATTTTCTTGTGTTGTTATTTAAAAAGGGTCTGACCTCCTGAACTCTACCGTCCTGACCGTCTGTCTTACCTATAAGTGGAGCCTGTCCCGGGGTGACCTTGTTGGGTTTGAGGATGAACTGGCACTGGGTGTCTGGGGGCAGATTCTGGTCCAGCAGCAGCACCCCTGGACAGTCTGTGGGACTCGACCCTCCTCCCAGTCCTCCACCACTGCTCCCACCGTCCCGAATGTGGCTCATCTTGATGCTGAAGGGGAACTCGTGGCCTGAATGGGAGGTCAGGGTCCAGAGGTTAGAGGTCATGGCTCTCATACAGTCTGTGCAGTCTGTGTTTCAAGTCAAGGCAAGAAAATATGATCATAATTAGGGCAGAAAATGTGTTCCATTCAGCGGTCTGGAGTTGGGATGTTGGGAATTCAGTGTGAACGACAGAACAAAAGATTATGGTAACAGGATGTCACGGAAATACCACTGACACAAAACTGCTCCGAAACACTCCCAGATGTTGAGTCTGTTGGTGTCCTGCTGATGCAGCGGTGACTTACCGGAATATTCCTCATAAGAGGGATGAGACCGTTCTTTTGTTTTACTTTAATGAATTCATGAAATTGTAAGCATGCATGCAGATATTAAAGAATTACCAGTCTTATTATAGATCTTATCCCACACCGTTGGAGGTGAAGCACTTTTCTAAAGAGTAGACTAGAGGGAAAGGAAGTTAAGGTTTTCCATAACAATGTCTATGACGGGTGGCTCACCGATGAGAGGGTACGGAGGGTCGTCCTTACTGGAGCTCACCCACAGCCGGTGGTCTTTAACGCAGCCCTACACAGAGGAAAAGAGAAGCAGGTTTAACATTTATTTTTACATTTCAATTAAATTGTCTGTTTTTTTCCTGTCAAGGTTCCTTCATGAATGTTCGTCTGTGGCGTAAACAAACATTTACAAACTCACCAATATGCCAAACTGCAGCAGAGCCATGCGGATGACATCAGTGGTGCTGTCAGAGTTACTGACCGCGAGTGTCTTGGCCTGGTGGAGACATTTAGAGAGACATTATGGAAATATCTAGTTGTTTGTGTGTTACATAACGTGGCAGCACGGCCAGAGATGTTATAAATGACCCTCTTTAAGGGACAGACCAAGGCACATCAAACCGTTTTGTGCTGATGGAAGCAATAATATGACAGGAAAGGAAAGAAGAGAATCTTACATATGCACAATTTCCAATATCCTTAGCAAAGATCTTCAGAGGAATGGTCTTGGGGTCGTCCTTCCCTTTTCCATCAATGATCCGACTGTGTGCAGGGAAAACACAAAGCAAAGAGGTCAGTATTCAAATAAAAATAGCATTTGAATATAAGTGCATGTGGCCGATCCAGCACTGAGATATGGGGAACTAACATCTTAGTTTCAAAGCATGTATTTATTCACTTATGCTGAGCTGGCTTTTATTTAATCCCTTCTGTTCCCTCCAAATCAAATCTGTCCTGCCCCGGGATTTGATTTGCAAGATGAAATACAAGCTAACATACCAAAACAAACCATAGCAGACAAAGTAGCAGGAGGCCAAAGCCAAACATTTACCTCTTGATGAGTGCCAACCACTTGTCCTTGTGCTCCTCGGAGCTGAAGAGGAGTAAAGAGAGCGATAAAACACAATCAGAGATGTTAACAGCAACTGTAGATATGTTATGTAACTCCCACCGCAGACTTCGCCCCCCAGCTGTGAGTGGATTCCTTCTGATGCTAGATGTAATGAGCGTGAATGAGTACAGATGTGTCGATGAAGGTGCAAATCTACAGCGCAGGATATATGAATGTGTGTTGTGTGTGGTTATCTACCGCGGTTGGATCGAGGGCCTTCACACGTAAGGTTTTTAAGGATTTTGTGATTGCGTGTTCAGTTTTTAGTTCCCGTCTGAGTGACTCAGAGAGCCACTTGAGAAAATATGTTTGAATTACTGTCATGCAACGCAAGCAGACTGAATGAAGTTACAAAAGAGGAAATGAAGTTACAGTTAATTGGTTCTGTTTGATCAAATCAAACGACACTTCAGGCGCTCCTCTCTTGATAACGTCTTTATGTTGTGCTGTGTGTGAATGTGTACCTGAAGGAAGCCACACAGTTGCAGGTGGGCCAGCCCATGACGAAGCTCCTCTCCAGGTTGGTGCTGCCCTCACACACCTCGTCCATGCAGCTGGCCGTCCACATCTCGCACACTCGCACCTGGGACTTCACCTTGAAGTGAGTGGGAGACCTGCACAGGACACAGTGTGTGTTACATTAAACCAGACCAAAGGGCTTCAGCTAACAAGTAGTTTCATTGTCTAAAGCCCTATTTGCACAGGACTAGTAGCTATTACCAGGGGCCGGTTGCATCAACTAAGATTAAGACTAGTCTTGGCCTTAGACCGGTCTTAGATTGTCAGGTTAGACTAGTCTAATTAATCCTGTTCTGTTGCAGCAGAAATATTAAGAATGACTTAATTTGAGGTATGTTAGCCACTTCTCCCCCTAGATAAGCCTGATGTGATAGCTTTGTTGCTATGGCAACGATCTCTTAAAAGGTCAATTAGCAATAAGTAAGCTAACTAAACTAGGAAAACAAAGTTCGGAAACTTGTATTATTTGGTGGATTATTTCTCTGTTGTATCAATGCTAATGGTCATTGTATTTTACATGGTTGGAAAGCCTGTTTATTTACCTTCACAATGATGTCCAACTTGTAAGGATCATGCATTTGTGAGATGAGCAGCACAGCTGATTATGTGGGGAGCGCTCAAGTAAAATTTGCCAAAATGCTCTGCCAATGGTAAACAGTGTATTCTCATAAGGCTGCCAGGAAGCCTGCAATGACTGCCCTTCACCGTCAGGCCTGTTTGCGCTGGTGAAATATGGTAGTAATTTGCGGTAGAATTTCTACAAAAAATTAGGGACATGGCAATTTTGCACGGGATTAAGATCACAGACGACCTCCGCAATTATTACAAATGACTAGAGGTCTCCAGTTAATACTAGTCCTGTGCAAACAGGGCTTTAGTCTGTAACAGCTAAGAAAATAGTGATAAATGCCCATCACATCTTCCCATCGCCCGACATGACATCTCCAAGTAGTTTGTTTCATCTGACCAACAGTCCAAAACTCAAAGATATTCAACGTACAATGATTAAAAACAGAAGAAGCAGGAAATCATCACATTTGAGAAGATGAAACCACTCAAAATTGAGATTTTGTTTTGCTTCATAAATGACTTAAATGATTAATCAGTTACCAAAATTGTGGTCTAATGAATCAAACAACGTATTTAGGAGAAATCTTTGCAAGAGAGAAACCCCAGCAGGTTTCCGCTGTAAAAGATTGCATAAAAAAACCTGAGAGGGGTTCCACAGGGAACCAACCTGGGTCCTCTACTGTTGCAAACAACTTTTCATTTTCTTCATTTTTTCTCCATAAAACCTCGAACATATGTCAGTCCTTCAAGAAATGCTTTTTATAGATCAGGATTATTGAAAGATGTCGAGCTATTTTCAGCATTTGTTTTAAGACAGGCACGCTCTGTAGGAGTGTATTTATCCACCGCTACATCTGTGATTATACAGGCACACATGTGGCACACACACACTCTCCCTGCTATTACACAGATATAACGGCACACAAACACACACCAATTAACTTCTTCTCCCTCTCTCTCCTCTCTCAAAAACACACACACATACCAACACACATTCCTCAAACTCAGCCTGTGTTCAACCACAATGTAACGGCCAATTATACTCTCTGTGCCGGAGGGGTCAGCTCCACCCACCGGCTCATGACTCCTATAGGCCCGACCACAGAGCTCCCGCTGTGTCTACGCTGAGGGGTGGGGGTGTGTGTGTACAGTACAGTAAGTAGAAGTACACAGAGCAGAAGTCTCTTTCCGTCTCTACGTGTCTATGTGTTTATATGTGTGCGTTAGTGCATGTACTGTATGTGGACTTCAAAAACATAAATGTGCTCTTTAAGGGTCTATTTTTGAACATGTGTGTGTGGCAGTTAGTGGGTGGGGAGCCCCATACTGTAGGCCCGAGGCAGGCCAGAGAGGCTTTGATCTGAGCCTGGCTTCATATGGATTTAATGGGCTGGGAAATAATTATATAGTGGGGAGAAAATGAGGGAGGGAAGAGTGAAAGAAGTGGGGGAGTTAGAGAGGAGGAGAATTTAGGGAAAGATAGTAGAAGGATGTAACTCCATCCTCTACAAACTGTTTTTGCTATCAGCGTTAATCTGGGCATGCACGGAAGGATTTTAGAAATGTTGCGTAATTCCTACTCCGACTGTACGAGTTTGCGATGTGAAGACGATCATCAGCCACGACCTGAGCGCTCACACTCAAGCCGTTCTGTTCTGTTGCTGTTGACAGTTTTCAATAAAGATTTGTTTGAAAGCTCCGAGGCGGGTAAAGTTTGTTTGCTAGCAGAGGTCAGTGGATGTCACATTGTGCTGCCTTGATCATCTGTGCCATTCTGTCTGCTGAAACGTCTAAAAAAAAAGAGGTGCGAATCGGCTCAACTGTGTGAGAGCCCGCGGACGACATGTCAGAAATTCATCTGACTGTCCGATGTCTGGTCAGGAGGAGTTAATCTGTCCTCGGTCCTCCCTGTACACGCACGGCAAACGACGCAAACGACGCCCGATGAAGCTGAAATTCAGTCCGACTCTAACATGAGTCGTCTGAGTCTAAACTTTGTGCCAGAAACGTGCTGAAACGGTCCAGTGTGTGCCCAGCTTTAGAGAAACAACTAGATGAAATGTTGCTCTTTTGTTTCTCTAATTTGTTTCTTTGTCTATTTTTTTTCCTGTTTACGTCTCCTCGTCTCCGTTTTCCGTCTCACTCACTCGACCACATAAACACACACTCCTTCGTCCTCTCTGTCATTTCACACAGACAGGAGGAAACTTACTTGGCCTTGGCGACGAGCAGCGTGTCGGTGAAGAGGAAGAGGTGTCTCTCCTGCGTCTGCAGGCCCGTCTTCAGCTGCGTTTGGACGTGACCCAGGAACAGGCGGCGTGGACATTCGGCCAGGAAGGCCTGGACCAGGGGACAGGACTCTGGGCTGACCGGCGTCAGGCAGCTTTCCCTGGAGGAGAGACAAAGAGTGACATATACTGTTAGACACAAGGGAGAAAGTGGTCGGGATGTGTTTGGAGAACAGGTTTCTAACCACTGGATGTGGTTCGGCTCAAATTCAAGTCAAGTCAGGTCAGTTTTATCTACAAATGTTCCTCAAGGGGCTTTACAATCTATCATTCAACACACAGAGGGAGAGAAAGACAAGAGGGAGGATGAATCTCCTGGAGGATGAAGATCCAAAACATCTGGAATGAGGCACCGACAGCCAGAAGACAGAGAGAGGTACTATGGTGTGTAGGATTTTAAGTGTCATGACTGAATATTTAGATGTGGATGAAGTCTTTGAATTCGACGGCCGGCCGTGTTTATTTGAGCCAGAGTACACGGATATTCACATTTCACTGCCCTCACAGCTCGTTTAGCGGCTGCCGTCTGCAGCATTCTCCCTCAATACTGGACCAGTTTCAGAATTTGTTGTCCCCATTAGTCACTTAGACACACAAACGTGGGAAAATAGGGCTGAAAAATACCAAAGTTCTCCTTAAAGTGAATGTGCAGAACTGTGGAAAAGGAACAAGCCATCACTGAAGGTGGCATCATGTGAGCAAACTAGCTGAAAATGAAGAATCTAATTATTTAGTGGCTGAAGGCCAAAACCAAGAAGCTAAGAATAAATTAACATAGCTTTATTCATTCCAGTGTTTTTATTGTATTAGCACTCGGGGGATTTTCCAAACTCGTGGCATAACGAAGCAGCAGCGAGTATGGAACTGAAAAACATGTTGTGGTGAACCAGACTTAGAAAAAGCTGTGAAAAGGCTCGAATGTCCAAACAGCTTGTTGCAGCGTAATTAAAGTCCCAAAGTGGAATATTGACCGTGTTATTTCCTGTATTTCCTTCACTGATTCCTCACAGTTGGAAACCACACATAACCGAGCATTATCAGTCAAATAAATACTGGCCTTCTGGACCTGCGGTGCGTCGCTTGGCTCCAGACGTAGTATTATTTGCATGTTTTAGAGCTGCACAGAGACGCCTCTGTTAACTGAAACTGACACAAAACGCTGTTTTTCTTTCCTCCATTTTGCACTTTGTAAAGTTTTACAACAATACTTGTTTTGTTTGTTCGTTACTGACAGAAAAATCTGAGTTTTGCTTTAATCAAAATCTTAGTTCCCCTGCTGTCAATATGCCCCGGTGATGGGCCGATGTAAACAGGGGGATTTTTTGGAGGAAGAGGAAATAGTTTGAGGGCTCCATCCTTTCCTGTTTACCCTCCAACCACCAGATAAAAGACCTAAATCTCCACTTACACACACACACATACACATTTTCTACCTTTCTGTGTCTCTAAACATCAACACACGCTGCCTGCTCTCTCACGCATGTACACACCCACTTCTTACTATCACATCCTTGATTTCCACGAGGACTCACACACAATGCTGTTGGTGACCTTCAACAAAGCAGCCAGTGGAAGTCCAAGCTCAGATCCTCTCATACTGTACGTAAGTGATGGGTTACGTCATTAATTAACGAAGAACAGACGGCCACGCTGGAGTGCTTCTGCTTCTTTTCCTCTTTGTGTGTCGTCCAGAAATAAGTCCAAAGGGGGCTGAAAGTCAATCAGCAGTGATGAATGAAGCCAATTAGACGTTTGACGCTGGACGGGACGAGTCGGAGCTGAGAGTAAAAACGGGAGGAGGGGATATGGAGGAATATGTCCCATTGTTTGGTATAAAGGACATGACACCACGTTGCTATAACGATTGCAGAATCAACAGTTGCAAAACAATCAGCTATTGTTCCTGGTGGAAAAAAAGACTTTCCATGTGGCATACTGAGAAATGACTTTACCCCCTTTGAACAACATAACTCATAACCCACCCTTCAACTGCTGCACATTAAGCAGCTCTTTCTTTCTTTGTTGGAGAGCTACTAAAACATTTAAATCTTCATTTTTGGTGTCAACTCCTTCAGCATTCTGTGACAAGCTTTGATATCTTTCCCCCTTCCCTTTCTCCAAAGAAGTTCAAAATGAGTCGTCTCCGTCCCTGACATGTGACTCCCCCATTTAAAGCTCAGCGTCTGCTGGATGTCTCAACATGACAGTAACTACTCTTATTATTTCACCCACATCAAGGACCCCAAACATCCTCCTAACATCCCTCTGCAGTGGCATGACATGAAAGCAATACTTCAAAATGACCATTTGTATATCAGTTACTAGAGCTGCATGATTAATCAAAGCTCTATCCAAATCTCAGTATAAGGAAGGTTAAAGGTGAAATGTAAATGTGTCTGTTCTATACGGAGTTTAATCTCAGAGCAGCAGGAGTCAGGTTTCACACGTGGGACGAGAGAGAGAGTGGACAGACAAGACGATGGTGGAGGATTTGGTGTCAAAGCAAAAAGCAAAAGCAATAATATTTGGCAATATTTCAGATTTAAACCCGATACTATAAGGGAACCATAACGTTAATGAGGTAATCGCCGTGTGGAGGACGGAGCGGTCACAGCCGGTGTGCGCGGCAAAGCGGAGCTGGAAGTCTGAATAGTTTTAAATCCTAATGTTTTAGTGAAGATGCATGTGTTAGTGAAGTAGTGAGCATCCAACTGGATCAGTGACATTTGGATTATACTGCACCGGTTGTGTGAGAGTTTGTAAACGGATGAGTTGACTTCAATTCATCAAGACTTTTCTCTGTTGTTTGATTCTCCGTGGAGGCATGAGAGAAAACAATCCAGGAATCCAAGGTAACACGGGCACATGAGTAATTGATATATAAATGGTCATGTATTCCTTTAATGTCATGGTACTGCAGGAGGACAGCACAGGGGTGAAGGACCACCGCAGAGGGACGTTGGGAGGATTGTCGGGGTCCTTGATTAAGTTGCTGTGGCATTAACGCGGAGCAAAAGTCTTAAAAATTCCCATTGAGTTCATCAACACATCCTCCTCTGTTCCCGTTGTCCGTGCAGATCCGGGAAACGCTGCTGTCAGAAGAGCCCACACTCACACACACTAACACAGACGGACAAACCGTCCTGTAAAGACCCTTTCAGGGCAACATCTTCCGTATTCAGCACACATCCCCCCCTCCTGAATGTAGGATTGACAGCTGAGCCGGCCACCCTTTGGATCTGACGGACGAGCAGCTAATGGCTCCATTGTGCATCATGTGATGTTGATAAATGGAGCGCTCGGCCCGCCCGCGCAGACATGGCCACCTTTGTTAAAGCACGGCACCGTGCGGGGACAACTGTTGACTTTTTGGATCACAATAAGGAGGCCGGTTTACAATGAAGCACACGACACAGCATACTAATGTACCAGCATGAATAATTAAACAGATTCCTATAGAACATACTGATCTGATCAGCATTAATCACAAAGTAGGGCGCTGACGAGTCTGTTTGATTTATATCCCCAAATCACAGACTTGTCCAAGAAGATTCTCTGTCCTTAGACCCTCAACAAAGAAGCAAAGAGACGAAACTCCAGCGCTTTTTTGACAACAGCCGAAGCGCTGCCACCATTTTGGACTGAAAACGTCTGTGACCATGGATATACACTCACTGGCCACTTTATTAGGTACACCTTGCTAGTACCAGGTGGTCTTCATCTGCTTCAAGGTTGGACGTGTTGTGCGTTCAGAGATGGTATTCTGCATACCTTGGTTGTAACGCAACAGCTGCAACATTCAGGAAAGCTTCCCAAAAGTGAAGCCAAAACATCTGGATCGCCCTCTTTGGTGGCTGGCTGTTAGTTTAGGAGGCGCTTGATTTGATACGCAGCAGCGTTTTCCATGAGCAGAGCATTTTAAACGTCAATATGCCAGTCGATCATGTTCATCTAATTGTGGGAAGCCCAAATTGTGATTGCGATTAATATCCGATTAATTGTGCGTCTCTGAGTGAAACTGTCCAGATGAAGCAACACAAAGAGGCGAAGCGACTCGGCACAGTTCACGTGGACCAACGCGTCTGTTGTTGTTGCATCACTGCTTGTGTTTGTGCAGCAAACACACACTGAGAGCTTAAATCATAGAGGCTGCTGGGATGGGACAACCATGACCAACATGCACACACACAGAAGCACCTGTAAATACAACTTTCTCTTTCTCCCTGATTATCTTGTCTTTCTTTGCTTACATGTCCATCATCCTATTAGTGTCTTTCTCCCTCTCTCTCACTCTCCTCTTCATGCTATCATGTTTCTGTTTAATACCTTCATGCTCCCAAACAGCTTAACCCCATTAGTATACATTTAGTTGAACATTTTACATCCACTGTTACGTCACCTCAGCTGTCCTACGCTCCACCCAGACGGAGCAGACTGAGTCCCTGAGGGCAACAATGACACACACACACTTATATAAGAGTCCATCTGTTCTGCTTTTTTTAAATAACACTGACTCTTTCTGTGTGTTTGTGTTTGTATCATCAGTTTGTCTGCAGCTGATTTGCTCTCTCTGGTAGCAAATAATTTGACTCTAAGGCCACCAACACATCTGGAGTTGTTATAGCATCGATTCAAGAAGAAGTGAATGAACAGAGAGATGCCGGCTGGAGGAGCTCCGTTGTTCCTCATGCAACATGTCACCTCTGACTGGGACGGCGAGTCAGAGTGTGTGTGTGTGTGTGTGTAAAAGTGTGTGTCCTGATGAATTTGTGGGAAAGAAAGTGTTTTTGTGTCCCACATTGAACTTGTACGTGTGTGTTTGTGCATCAGCAGCAGTTTGACCTCTTTCTCTCAGATAAAAGCCGTCCAGACAGGCGTCCATTGACGGCTCAGTGTTAGTATGTGTGTCACACAGAGGAAAGAGAAGAATCTGCCCTGGGCTCGTTTAGTACCGGGTTTCAGTACCCATCACTAGTGCTCTTACAAATGGAAAAAGAAATGAATGAATCATGGCCCATTCTTCATCTGAATGTTGTTATTTGAAGCTGGTTTGAATTAATGTGGAGCTATTTACAGAACAACAACTATTTGAGGTTAAAAAGCTGTGAAGACCTGAGAGGGGAACTGCGATATAGTTGACATTACACGCATAAATTCATGGAGAATCCAAAGAAGATGCCGTCGTCCTGCCCACACCGTGTGAGGTCGACAGGAGAAAGGGAAGAAACACATCAACCAGGTTTTTAAAATCAAATTTCACATCTTTTCCACCGTCTGTCTCCGTCATGTGTCCACCTGACTCTCTGAACCACATCATTTCCATATAGGCAAAACCATAACATCATCCCTGGCTGACACACAATGCTCTCCATATAGCCAGAGGAAACACAGAGGATGAGGTCAGACTAGTAAAACTGTCAGCCGTGATATCCTTAACAGAGCTCATTATTAAAACCAGGAAATGTCTTCTGCATGATGTGTGAGTGAGTGTGTGTGTGCGTGTGTGTGAGTGTGTGTGTGTGAGTGTGTGTGTGTGTGTGTGTGTTAGTTCTCATATGTGTCATTTTGAGGACCAGATGTCCTCAAACAGACAGAAAACTTCTCTCTTTTTCTAAGAGCTCAAGTTAGGACTCTGGTTTCAGGTTGAGATTAGAGATCAAATAAATACAGAGATATCCACACAGCCATGTTAGAACAAACCAGGGTTATTATAGTCAACTAGAACTGAAACTAAAACAAAAATAAGCAGAGAGAAACTGAAACCAAACTAAAACTAAACTGAAACAATCTCGCCTGGTTAAAAAAGTAATAGAAATAAAATAAAAATGAAAGTAAATTCATTTCAGTTTTATTTCTTTAGCTCTGATATGTTCGGACGGTCTCATGCAGCATTCATAGCTATACCTAGGAAAAGTAATGTACTGTAATTCATATATATATCCCACAAAATTAACTCAGATGTAATCCACGTAATTGTGAACCAGGAGGTATAAAGAGCGACAAACGCGGCGTAGGGAGGAGATCTCAGTGGATGGGTGGATCAAAAAACACCAGATGTTCACCCAGGAGGCCGCTGTTGGTGTCCCGATAGAAACAAGAAGTCAGCGTTGATTAATATGTCTCGTAACTTCCGTACTTAAGTTAACGCCACTTCCAGAGTTATTTTAACCCAAACTAAACCTAACTAAGTCATTTTGTTGCCTAAACTTAACCAAGTAGTTTCCTGTGAAGACGGAAGTTTATTTTGAAAAGACTGTACACATGTTACGAGCAGAAATTGACCCGTGTTGCTGAACATTTGTTGGAGAACACACTAAAAATGAGGAATAACTATTTATAAGATATCTAACGACCCCTTGTATGAGGATGTGTGTATGTACGTTGTATGAATACATCTCCACCGAAAACAGGACACTGAATGAATTTCCATCAAATCTCGTCACATTGAACCACAGGAATTGAACAGACTTTTCTTCACATCGGACACTAAAATAGATTAACCAGTAAACATCACAGCCGTTCCTACGCAGTTCTCCAGCCACGTATGTATACAGCTACAAACATCTGAGACATTACAGCAAGCAAAAACAAACTAAAACTAAATATATAAAAACTAAACTTAAACTAGCAAACACAGTCTGACGGAGAGGCTGTCGTAATGTTCGTGTCCCGTTGTGGCGACTCTGTGGCTGTTAGTGAGTGAGAGTGTGAGGTCAGCGCTGTGAGCCAATCATATGTTTTTATGCTTTATGGTGCAGCCACCTTCCTCCCTGCAGTATACATTTCACTGCCTGAGGACGAGGAGGAGGAGGAGGAGGAGGAGGAGGAGGAGGGGAGCCATACTGCAGCTTTAACACCCTGAGCTGTACTGTACTGTACCGTAGGCCTCGAGGCTCAACGATGACGTTATACCGCTGGATGAGATGCACGTGTGTGAGAAAGGAAAGAAATACAAGCTGTGAAATATATGAAACAGGGCTGCAGTGGTTAGCACCGTCGCCTCACAGCAAGAAGGTCGCAGGTTCTGTGTGGAGTTTGCATGTTCTCTCCGTGTCAGCGTGGGTTCTCTCCGGGTGCTCAGGTTTCCTCCCACAGTCCAAAGACCTGCAGGTTCATTGTTGACTCTAAATGTTCCGTAGGTGTGAATGGTTGTCTGTCTCTACCCAATGTTAGCTACGATGAAAAGGACAAGCGGTTACAGATGATGGATGGAATATATGAAACTCTTGTTATATGTCTATATGCATATTTGCAGGCATCCAGCTGATGCTCCAAACTACAGTCGTGGAATGAAGAAGGTCATCACATAAGAGCTTCTGGAGGCATATTTGGGTGGAACACAAGTAGGTTTATATCAAATGATAAAAAAACAAGTTGAAAATGGAGGAAAAACACCACAAACCATCAACGTTTGAGAAGCATTTCCCTGTGAAAGTTGTAGCTTTGCCTTGCTAACACAATGCTAACTAGGTCTGTCCTCCAACAAAGAGATTCTCAGTCGACTAACACTCAGAATATTTTGTCGAATAATTGATTTGTGACTCGATTAGTTGATTTAATCAACAGATCTGTACGTTTCTCCACAAAGAATCACACAAAAGCACCACTTTAAATCTGTGTTTACCAGAAATGTGCTCAGAAGTCTCTTGGAAATAAGTTCAGCATGAAAAAAGCATAAAAATGACTAATGGACTGAAGAGATCTTAGTCGACTAAGACCAAAACGACTGATGAGTTGACTAATGGACTAAGAGGAGGCAGCCCTAATGCTAACACAGGGCTGGAGACGAGTTTTTAAACTGTAACCATGTTTAAAGAATGATCCTAACACAGGTTATGTTGTGTTTTTTGACATGGAAACCAGTAATTCTGAATAAAAATCCTCCTGCTTATGTTTTGTAATATTTCCTGGTGCTGTTGGATAAAGAGCACGTTGGAGGTGATGCAGTAATGAGTTCGCCGCTGTACGCCAAGTACTGCTGGCAGACCCCATGTACCCATTAAAACTGCATTAACAGGACTTCAGGGTGTTTTTATACAACAGTTACCAAAACATGGAGATAATCTGAAAAGCTTTTACAAACAAAGAATGAATTCATAACACGAGAAAAAAACACAAAGACGGATCAGTAATAATGTTTAAGACTGCCGTGACCTTTAACCTTTACCTACTGGGAGTCACCTGACCACAATCTCTCCCCCGTGAACATCCGGACATTAATGAACACCTCACACACACACTCACTGACATGACTCCCCAGGTGACCCCTACACCTCCTGGTGAGAGGTCAAAGGTTAGGGGTGACAGCTGAGAGCGGCTCCATACCTCCTCTAGACTTGTGTCAGACTAAATGACCTTCACTCAATAGTTCCGTCTGCCTCGCCCCGTCCTCTGTGTCTACTACTGACTGAATGTGTGAGTTGTCTTTCTCACTTTATTCAGCCTCCGGAGCACTGATGACCCATTTAACACTGTTTCCCTCAGCTCGGGTCTAAATGGTTCAGTTTCACAGTTGAGTACTGCAGCCTGATCTCGCTCTGCAAACACTAAGAGCTGCCACCGTCACCATCACCATCACCATCACCATCATCATCACCATCACACGTTATAAACATGTCAGCTTCATCACCAGCCTCATTAGAGAAAGTACGATGGGATAAGAAACCGAGATTTTAACGCCTAAAAGTGCGTTCTGACAGTGCTTTCTCTCCTTTACGGGATCCTGATGCACTTCATTTTGTCCATTCTTGATTTAACTTCAAGCTGTTTGTCTCAAAGATTGAAAGATGCATCATTTTCCTCTAAAATCCCCCCAAAAGATCTGGCACCAGTAAAGATATAAGAGACAAAGCTTCCAGTAAATAAACTCTGTCCCCGGGGGGGTTTGTAATGGCTTGTTTCCGACGCTGTTAAAGGAAGAGGAAGGGATTCGTGCGATACGAGGGTGATGAAAAAGCCTGATAGCTCCGGGAGAAGTAAGCATTTAAACCCGCTCTGAGCCATGAATGAGTCAGGAGGAGGGAGGCCAGCCTCGTAGTTCGGTTGTTTGAGATGAATTTAAAGCAATGTGGGAGAGAAATATCTGAATTAGGGCTCTCCATCCCAGCTCCTCAAAGTCCAAGGGGACGTATTTAAAAGTCTTGATTCGTCCAAAACCCAAAGAAATTCACTTTAATATGATATAAAACAAAGAAAAGCAGGAAATCTCCGTATTTGAGAGGCTGAAAACAGCATTTTCTGCTATTTTTGCATGAAAAATTAACAATTAATCAGTTTTCAAAATAGTTATTAACAAAGGCTGAATAATGAGCCATGATCAAATATTATTAAGTCATCGCAATTGCAAATGAAAGTTATTAATGAAGGTTTCTTTTAACAGTCTATAGACAGACGCAGCAGCGTTGTGCTCCTCTTACCGGTGACTCTGGTCTGCTGCATTTTATCATTATTGTATTATACATTGTTTATATGTTAGTACTTATATATGCTCAGATACTGCACTTTTTATCCCTGATATTTATGCTAATCGTTTATCTCATTCATGCTTTATTTACTGCTTGTAAATATGCGTGACATCTTTTAATACAATGCACCGTTTGAGGTTGACGCAACAGCAACTTGGCTATGCTTGCATAATGACAATAAAGTTCTTCTTCTGTAAAGTCTGCATGTGTAAAGAATAATACGTTGATAGTAGATGGATATTGGTGCAGAAGTTAAGTGCTACTAAAAAGACTAAACAAGCATCATACCGGAGGAGGATATCTATATTAATAAAGCCATCGGTCACAGCTTTCTAAAGTATTCCTTATTAATGAGATGTAGCAGAAGTTTATAGGAAGACACTAGAAGAAACAGTAAAGTAGAGGTACAACTATGACTGTGCAGCAGCTCCATCTGTTACAGCCTCTACTGAGAGAGGTCGCTGCTCCACTGAGGAACTGCAGTGACGTCAGCAGCTGGTTCTAGTGGAAGCGGGTCGTGTGTGTTGGTCCTACCTGGATGTGCTTCTGGATCTGGTGAGTGCTTTGCTGATGACCAGCGAGGGAGCTGACTGTCGTCTCTGGGCCAACGTCTTCATCTTCTACACAGAGAGAGAGAGGAGGAAGAGGAGGAGGATGATGAGGGTGAGTGGAGGTGATGGTCTGCAATATTCATTTTTAGGTTTGCATCTCATGATGAACAACAAATAAAGCACACATTCAGCACTGTGGTTGTCTCTGGGCAACACAGGAAACCTATAAGGGAAACAGGCTAAACTCCAGTGTGAGACTTTAAGAGAGAGAGAGAGAGAGAGAGAGAGAGAGGAGGATGTTGGCTGAAAGAAAAGGAGAAGTGACAGCAGTAAAGAAGGAAAAGAGGAAGTGGTTAAAGATAAATGTCAGGGGGACATGGAGAAGGAGAAATATGCAGTCTGGCAGTTGCACAATGTTTATGATCGCTCTGATAAGCTCACTGTAACATGATGAATTGGACGCTGCCTCACAGAAGTATGACTGGCATCCCAGCAGCCACCGCAGCTATTTCAATTAAACCTAATCTATTTACAACATACCAGAACCACGTGAGCCCTGAACGCACACTGCAGCCATTATATCTGGAGGAGGAACGTCAAACTTAGCGACAGAAATGAAAGAAGACGGTACTTATGGGTAATATTCCTCTCCTCTAGAAGTGTTGAAGGACTCGTGTTAGTCGTACGGGCCAGAGATACTACAGAGCAGCATGATACATAACACCAAGTGCATCATGGGAGGAAAGAGATGCATCTACTTTACATTTCTCCAAATGTGCTGTTGAGCTGTTGAAAACTATTGCATTACATTTTGGGTCAGTTTAATTGGCTTTACGGTTAGTGGAAAATATTACAGTTGAGATTAGGGTAAAGTTTTCATTGGTTTCATGTCAGAAATAAACCCAGTTCAGTCTGCAGAGTCAGCAGTTTCCATCAGTAATGGGCTTCTGTTTCACAGACTAGGGCTGTCCATCGATTCAAATAGTTAATCATGATTAATCACACATTTTTTATCTGCTCTAAATGAACCTTAAAGGGAGATTTGTCAAGTATTTAATCCTCTTATCAACATGGGAGTGGACTAATATGCTGCTTTATGCAAAATGTATGTATATATTTATTATTGTAAATCAATTAACAACACAAAACAATGACAGATATTGTCCAGAAACCCTCACAGGTACTGCATTTAGCATAAAACAACATGCTCCAATCATAACATGGCAAACTGCAGCCCAACAGGCAACAACAGCTGTCAGTGTGTCAGTGTGCTGACTTGACTATGACTTATCATAAAGTGGACATGTCTGTAAAGGGGAGACTCGTGGGTACCCATTTACATTCACACATCTGGAGGTCAGAGGTCAAGGGATACCCAAAATTGCAGCATTATTTAACCTCCTTCGTGACCAGCTAGTCTGACCTGGTGGGTACCGATGGATTCATCACGTTTGATAGTTTCATATGATACCAGTATCTTTACTCTAGCTTTAAAACTGAGCCCGTTACAACCTAAAGTTGTGTTAATGTGTTAAAGAAATGAGGCGTTAAAAGGCATTAGGGTTAACGTGTTATTATGGCGTTAACTTTGACAGCTCTGTTGCAGACAGGTTAGTGTCACATCAGAATGATTGAAGGTAACATGAAGCGCTGACATGAAAACATTTGACTCGTCATGATGAGACATCAACGAGGCTTCTTGTGAAAAAGAAACCAACAAGTCCTGATGTCTTAAGACCGTCTGCAGAAACCTAATAGGAAGTGTGGACCAGTCAGTGTTTTCATTTCAGCTACCTCTGCAGGATAAACACTGATATATATACCACATACAGTATGCACATGCTCCTGTCATGCATCATGTCAAGTACAGCTCAACGTTCAACACTAACACCTCCTGCATGAGGAAACTCTGCAGTCGTTCTCAGTGATGATAAAGCAAAGCTCCGACAGCTCATTCCTCACAACTTATACCAACACAGCAAAACTACCCAAACCAGGCCAAAGTGCAGCAACTGCTCATAAAAGAAGGAGCTACAGTAACAACATTTCACTAACAGTGAGTCCCGGAGCTGGGAGGACGTGGTGAAACACTTACAACAACATTACACGAGTCACCGGATTCTGCTGCCAGAAGGTGACGTATTGGGTTGAAGAAAGGGAGGATGACTACAGTACCTGTTGTACAGT
This sequence comes from Sebastiscus tertius, assembly GCA_916701665.1. Lineage (NCBI taxonomy): Eukaryota > Metazoa > Chordata > Actinopteri > Perciformes > Sebastidae > Sebastiscus > Sebastiscus tertius. The sequence goes on along the minus strand of CAKAOH010014240.1, from coordinate 66,953 downwards.
AACTGTTAACCATCATGCATTGGTAGATCTGGGTTGGTTGGGTTAAAGGATAGTCCAAAGTTTAGAAAACAACACGTGCATTGAAGGTCATGACTTCACTTTTTATTTCAAACCTTTACCACCAAAAAGCTGCACTTTAACCACATCTAAGCTCACCTTCACCACTCACATCCTGCCTGCTGGAAGATGCAGTTACACCCTTTAAACAGGCGCTGGATGGGGGCGCTGTTTACTGCAATTTAACCACAGATTCACCTCTTCTGTCTGTCTGTCAGTGTCAAGGAGCAACTCTGAGGTCACACAGATACAATACATGATAATAACTGGCACAATGTGGAAGGCATTTACTAGAAAGTCAAAGCTTAAGATTCAAATTTATATTTTATGCGTTTTTTAATTGCTCTGAGTAACTAGAGAGAAACCAGACCTGGTGGCTCCACAGTTCAGGAATCATTCCAGTGTGTTTGTGTTTGTGTGGTGACTCCTGTCTGTCTGATTAACTAATAATCACTATCAGCAGCACATTATCCTGCTCTGTTATTTGGTTCCTTCTCGGCTCCTCAGCTCAGTCAGACAGTCTGTTTTATCAGGAGAACAATAAAGAGACTAATAGTGAAGTTCATTTGGGCGTTTTTCTTGGCTAAAAAGTTGTTTAAACATGCCAGGATTTGGCAGCATTAAAAATATATCAATATGTAGTGGCTTTTTTTTTCTTGAAACACTTGGAAAACTGCACTCTTCCACTTGGACCCGAAAGAAAATAGTAAGATTCATCAGATAAATCAAATCTAGCACACTGAATCGTATCAAATAAAAGATGGAAAATGTTTAAAATACTGATTCTATACTTAAAATACAACCCCTGCAGAGTGACACCAGCATCAACTTCATCATGATTCGGTCCAAACCGAGTCAAAGCAACAAACTAGTAGCCCAACTACTGCACATTTGCAAGAATATCAAGAAAAAGAACTCAATAACAAATGAGAGAAAATAATGCAATGAAAGCCCAAAAAGCTGAGATTTTATAGAGAAACATTTCATCTCTAATTTGGTCTTTAAACTCTAGAAAATAGACACAACATATGAGAGTTGTTTGGAGGAATATGATGAGACTATGATGCCGAAAAACACCAACTGGAATAAACTAGTGTATCCTCAAAGCACCAAACTAGTAGCCAAACTACTGCACATTTGCACTCAATAACAAATGATAATAACAATATATGCAAATATATATATATAAATGAAAATAATGCAATGAAAGCCCCAAAAGCTGAGATTTTATAGGACACATTTCATCTCTAATTTGGTTTTTAAACTCTAGATAATAGACACAACATATGAGAGTTCTTTGTAGGATATTATGAGACCATGATGCCATAAAACACCAACTGGAATAAACTAGTGTATCCTCAAAGCACAACAAACTAGTAGCCAAACTACTGCACATTTTAAACTCTTTAAAATTTACACAACATATGAGAGTTCTTTGCAGGACATTATGAGACTATGATGCCAGAAAACAGCAGTTTCACATCTCCTAAGAGTGCAACTGGAATAAACTAGTGTCTCCTCAATGAGCAGCTCTGTGCGTAAAAGCGCACAGATCTGTCCACATGGAGCAGCTCTCCATCCGCAGCAGGAGGAGGACAGAGGAGGACACAGAGGAGGACAGAGGAGGACACAGAGGAGCGTCTGTCTCTTGTACCTTCTTGTTGTCTCCCGTCAGAGAGTCGGACCGGTTCTGTCCCATGGTCCCCTGCTGCGGTGACATGCTGTCCATCAACACTGGTACTGGATAGATCCACGGTATATTCCCATGATGGCTCGAGTTAGTTAGTCCACACGTTTATCCGTTTATCCCATGATGGAGAGGAAGAGGAGGAGGAGGAGGTGAAGCCTCTCTGTCTGTCTGTCTGTGTGTCTCTACTAGTCTGAGGTCTCTGCTGAGTCTCCGCTCCGCCTCATCTCTCTCTCTCTCTCTCTCTCTCTCTCTCTCTCTCTCTCTCTCTCTGTGTGTGTGTGTGTCATTCAGCAGAGATGAGACGCACCACTTCCTATCTGACTTTTCAAAATAAAACCTGGTTTATGAAACAGGGCTGTTTTTTTTGATGTGAAGCAGCAAAATTAAAACAGCGTATATAGTCGAGATAAAGGGAAATATGTGAGAGTGACCTTCCACATTTACACTAAAAACACTACTGTGTCCTCACCAGAGTCAAAATGGACAAAGACAAAAAGGCAATTCATTGGATAATTGGTTAAAGGGACTGTTTGTAAGAATCAGAAATGCTGTTGGCCGTTAAGTCAACTAAAGTCAGCGTCCTGTTGCTGGCGCTTGTGCTCGCTCTACATAGACATGAACGAGCATCACTCAACACAGTGAGGAGACACACGTCAGCTAAAAGCACAATATCACTCTATATTTCAGCTGCTTGGCAGTAATGTTAGCTGACCAGACCAAGGTCTCTCCATGAATCAATGCTGATCCTAGTGTTGGCTTTCCCTGCCTCAGCCTCCTGACCGCAGCCGGAGGGAACGGGGAAGACGCCGGAGTTTTGGTCAGAGACGATAACGTTCCTCTCTGCAGAGCCCCGTCACTTCACAAGACACGGGAAACCTCTGTTGGTCTGGAGGAGCTGCAGCAGTTATTTCTGCACGAACGTCCACTGAACATTCACTAGATATTCACAGAGCTAAACTAACTCTTCTGCAGTGCGGAGTGTGCGTGCATGAACGTGAGGTGAAGCGAAAACGCGCGCGTTGTGTGAGTGAAGGCAAGCAGGCAGAGGAGCGGTCTGAACAGCGTAGCCACACGACAACGACCCAGTATATTTATACGTGTAAAAAGTTACAAACAGTGCCTTTAAAATAGTGTATAGAGTCGAGATAAAGGGGAATATTTGAGAGTGACCTTCCACATTTACACTAAAAAGGAGCAAGGCTGGATACCTGAGCAGAGCCGGTCCTGCAGCTTCACTGATTACTACACTGATTGATTTGCAGCATTTATAATTGTGCAAACAGACTAATGTTTCAACACTACTGTGTCCTCACCAGAGTCAAAATGGACAAAGACAAAAAGGCAATTCATTGGATAATTGGTTAAATAAAATTTCAGATCCAATAATGGATCCAAAGATGGGAGTCAATGCCTTATTCAGTTCTCCATCATTCAAGCTGAAGGGCTCAAACTGTGTTAAGAGTAATGAATCCAACATGCGTCTCTGCAGAAGCAGTGAGTGGATAATGTCACCACCTCATCACAACACAACATCAACAGAAGCTAGTCCTGCTTTATTAGTTTATGTTGTCACCACATCTTGTAGAGGGATCTTGTTTCAAAATCTGGTTTTAAGAGGTTTTGGAAATTTGCTTCAGGGGTTTCAACAACTGACAAAATCCTGAGAGCAGCAGGATATGTCACTGTACAGGGAATCAGTCCCTTTATGATTGTAAATAATTAAAAATACAAATAGCCTGAAAGACCATGAGTAGTGGAGCTAAACATCCAGTATGTGAATTATTCCTTTACACTTATGCTCCAAAAATAATCTAATTTGAGTTATGATGTAAACATATTGTTTGTTACTTGTGGAAATGTATGTAATATTAATCTCTTTTCTGCGTTTCCAAACACGTGCTGCTTCAATTTTGTCTCTATAATCTTATTATAATCTCATCATCTCTGCCACGGTAGTCTAAATATTTTACTTTTTAAGTGGCTTAATTGAGAATGTACATGTTGTTATGTTTTCTAGAGAAGTTTTTATTTCTGTCTGAGGTACAGTTGATCTTTACCTGTGATATTTGTCTTAATTTAGCTCCACTCTGTTTCATCTCATACTTTGAGTATAAGATGCTGCATGAGCTGTACACTCCGGTCTCTTCATCCATTCTTTTGCCTCTCTTATTTTGAAGGCAGAACTACCTTCTGGTCGTTTCCTGTCCTAATCCTCACATCTTGATGTAGTTCATGTACCTGAGAGCTTTGGTTTAACTCCCTGCTTGTAGTGTGTGTTTTGATTTGAAGGGCCCATCACATGTTTCTCCCTGTCTGCCAGTGGTTGGCATATAGAAGCTGACTGTTCTCGTAGGACAGGATGGCGGTTAGCAGGGAGTCCAGGCCAGGTGTAAAGAATGTCCTCCCAGAGCCAAGAATAACAGGACTGATGAGGAGGAATGTCCACACTATTTTTTTTTCCTCCATAGGCATGACGCATGACGCATGGGCCTTCTAGCTGCAGCTCCAATGCTCCTTACAGTGCACCGTACTGTAGTAGGGTCATTCCCCGAGTGGGTGGGACTGTTTACTTTGAAAAGACTGAACACGCCTCCATCAGAGTTAAACTGATTTGTTGACCATGCAAACACAGTTTTAACATCTCTGTGTGCTTTGGTTTCACAGTTAAAGGGGACATGTAATGCTCTGTTTTCAGCTTCATACTTTTTACTAGGTTTCTAGTAGGACATGTTTACACATTTCAAATTGAGAAACACGTTTTGTCTGAAGCACTCTTACTCTGTTCTTATTCCGTTCTTATTCTGTTCTTACTCTGTTCTTACTCTGTTCTTACTCCCAACTCATCAAATACCGCCACTTGGTAAGTGGCGCCTGATACTGACCCATTGAGGCCCTGTATGCGACGTATTAAGAGCGTGAGAGTCCACCTAGGGCGCGCTGGAGGGTCGGTGGATGGGTCAAACAAACACAGCTCTTTCACCCAGGAGACTGCTCTTTGTGTCCCGTGTGAAACTAAAAGTAAACTTATTGTGACAAGTCAGCTGTTAGTCACACGACTCGTTAGTATCGTCAGCCCCGTGAGTCTTTTTTGTCAATGAAGTTAACCCTACCTGTGTTACCCAAACCTAACTTCCTGTGAAAAGTTTATTTTGAACCTGACACATCCAAAACTAACGCTAGACGAGCAGCTAGAGCGTCGGTATGTGACGAGTTAGGAGTGGGAATGTGTTGGTGCACCGTATTTTTCCTCTTAAAGCCCAGACTCACCAAGTCGACATCAAAGAACTAGCAGCGATGAAGGGCGACTGTCTCCTTTGTCCTGGCCAGAAAGTTGCACTTGAACACATCGCAAAGACGACAGCCAGCGGCCGATTACCATGTACGTTCTGCTCCTGCGTGAGAGTAAATAACTCTCCACACCAGCACGTAGCGGTAGTCTGTATTCGTCATTCAAGAAGGGGAAACAGGAAGAGCGAGGACGGCGGATATACAAGCTGTTGTTGTGATACATGCATGAAACAAAGCGGCGTCACCACTTAGCTTCATTCCAGATGTTCATGACGTTGTGAAAATACCTTTGTGTTAGAACGATCAGATAAGATGAAGGTGAAAAACTTGTTTTCTTGCTTTCCTCACATCCGTTTCTCTTCTCGTGCACTGAAGCTGAACCACCAATCAGAGTGATTTCTCTCACCGAACAAGCTCTGCCAGTTCCGCTGCCAATTCAGCATGTTGAATCTGCGGGAAACTTCCAACTCAGACAGACTAGATCTGACGGTGAGGGACACACCGAAAAAACTAGACGGACAGACGCTCACCAACGGCCCCAAACTGTCCGACGGCCGGCATGGTGTGCCGAGGCCTTAATTGTTACACACTAGTCCTTTAAATGCTATAGAGACACCTGGAAGTGGATAACCATGAACAGTTCCTTGGATATTCATTCAAGTTTTTGTAATTTTTTACAAAAAATCCGAACCTTTTTTTGCAGAGACTCGCGGCTGCATCACCAAAATCTTTAAAAAGTGTCTACCTGACAGGATTATTTCTCCCAGCAGCCTCTTGTGTCCTCTGCACAAACACAAAAGTATGCAACAATTGTTCCGTCTTATCTGTCCCCTGAGAGGTGGCATGCATACGATGATAAGAGCATTGATAGCGCTCGGCCATCCCCCCTTTGATCAGGCATGAAACATACTGTCGGCTTCTGTCTGCCCTCAACTCTACATTCTTTCTCTCTGCGACTAAATCATCCTGTCATCGAGGAGCCTCGCGCGGCCAAGTCACATTTGTTCTCCGATGCATGTTCCCTTTAAGGTTCAGGGGTTAAATGCTGCTTTTAGTTTGCTGCTCTTTGTCAGGAGGAGCCTGTCTGGAGGGATCCGAAGCAAAAAGAGCGAGACTAAATTGAGGGTGTGTCAGAACTGCGGTTGGAAACGCCGCCGGTCGACCACGACTGCCACTGTTTTGTTTCGACCTCGTCTTTGTTCCACTCTGGAAGACGCCGGGTCGCGACAATAAAAAGTTTTTCTTTCGGTATCCATGGCAATAAAAAACAACAACACATCTCTCCGTGATAAGTTCAAAACACACATTTTATTCTGGTCACAAACAGATTCTCCTCGTGCCTGAACTGAGCCCCGCAGACGGACTCCAGGTCAGGGAGGAACGGGAAGCCTAATCATTACCCCCCCTCGAATGAAGGAATCAATATGTGTCCACGTGAATATCATCTGACATTTCCTTTTAAGTGTGTCTGAAAGGGAATGTGTCCGTCACGCCTGGAGAGGCCGGCTATTAAAGAACCTGAGTCCGGGCAGAGAGAGAGAGATAGAGAGAGAGAGAGAGAGAGAGAGAGAGAGCGGACTTGGACGGCAAACAGTCGATTCCTGAGAGAGAAAATGAGCTGGAGAGAGTCCAGAGAACTCTGACATCAAGGCTTCATTCTTGTCTGCGGAGAGGTGGGGTGTTAGGGTTGCACTTTGCACTGTCAATACAAATGCACCTTCACACACACACACACACACACACAAACACACACACACACACACACTATACATAGCTGAATATCTATTTAAAGAGCACTCTACCTCCTTTGAAAACAAACACACATGGATGTGGAGGGCGTTTGAGGAGAGGCCACAACGACATGATGAGCAGCTTTAGAAGCTGGATGCGTAGATAGATGGCTAGATGGATGTGTGATGGATGACAGAGATGCTTCAGACAGACAGGGAGTTGCTGTGACCCAAAACAGCGTCCACCACCGCCGTTGTTGCCGCCGCCACTGCCGCTGTTGCTACTTTAAGAAACCAGACTTCCACGTTTCCTGCCAAAAATACATTTTTGTCCCTGAGCAGCATAATTCAGATGGTTTCTGGGCGACACATGTTTGAGGTATGGCTCTACAAATTCTGGAAAAAATGACATGTGGGTGCAAAATTTCCTTTTTTTTTACATTTTTCTAACCATATTGCCGTATATAGGAAACTGTTGCACGTTCAAAAATAAATACAACTTCACACGGTGTCAATCACGTTTACACACCGACTCTGAAACTTTCGTCCGTCATTAACGTTTTCGGACCAGGTTAGATGTTAAAGAGGTTTGTTTGACCAGAAACTACTAACTGTGCTGACGATTTATTGCTCCGAAAATACACACTCTCCATGCAACAAACAATATTATGCAGAATGACATCATCGGACCTTCCCGTCTCTTGCTTTTAAAGGGACTATTTGTAACTTTCAGGAACGCTTCTTAACAGCGACACCTGTGGCCGTGAAATCAACGAAAGTCAGCGTCGGGCTCGTGCTTGTGCTCGCTCTACATAGACATGAAGGAGCATCGCTCAAAACAGTGGGGAGACACACGTCAGCTAAAACCACAACATCACTCTATATTTCAGCTGCTTGGCAGTAGTGTTAGCTGACCAGACCAGGGTCTCTCCATGAATCACTGCTGATAATGTGTTTGCATCTCCTGCCTCAGCGCAGGCTTCAGCAGCGGGGCTCCCCAGCGAGAAACTCATCTCCCTCCGCCCTCAGCCGGAGAGAGCAGGAAGACACCGGCACCCGGTCAGCAACAAGACGGTAACGTTTCTCTCTGCAGAGTCCCGTCACTTCACAAGACACGGGAAACCTCTGTTGGTCTGGAGGAGCTGCAGCAGTTATTTCTGCCCAAACGTCCACTGAACATTCACTAGATATTCTCAGAGCTAAACTAACTCTTCTGCAGTGTGGAGTGAGCGCGCGTTCACGTCTAGAGGTGGAGCGAGCTGAGAGAGAACGCGCGCGCTGTCTGAGTGAAGGCAAGCAGGCAGAGGAGACGAGACAGCGGCTACACGCGAACGCGCATATGCGAGCGCGCATGTGTCCCAACCAGCTACATTTATACGCTTAAAAAGTTACAAACAGTCCCTTTAAGTACGGAAGTTACATCAATGTTGACTTCTGGTTTCAGACAGGACACTAACAGCGGTCTCCTGGGCGAAAGTCCAGTGTTTCTTTACTCCTCCCTACGCGGCGTTTGTCTCTTTATACTTCCTGGTTCACAATTATGTGGATTATATACGAATTGATAGCGTGGGATATATATACTAATTACAGTGCATTACTTCTCACAAGTATAGCTACGAATGATGTATGAGAACAACCTGCAAATGTTTGCAAAAAGAATAATAAAATGCATCGGACAGTGTCCAAGGTTTATGTGCGTAACGACTTTTATCAGATGACGGATTAAAAAACATAATAAATATGGACTTGGTGTGAAAAGGCCTTCAGACTGTAGTTTCTGGTCACTCAAAATATAAAAATAAAAACAATATGCAGCTTTAGAATAGTTGATAAAGTCTACTGGTGCTCATCATCTAACTGTTTGTTGCATCGTATTTCCAAATAAAAGAACATCTCAACAGAACCGGGTGGATTTAAATGTTGGCTTTCCAGCGGCTACGCTAAGCTAACATGATCCAAAGCAGTCTGTCTCCACTGAACGCAGCCCTCCATCAAAGCCCCAGTAAGACAGTAAACAGGACCCCAAAGATATGTCAAAGTACATACATAAGACATGCAGAGCACTCTGAATTGCTAACATGTAGAGTTTAATGTTGCACTAAGGAGGAGTCCTCCTCTCATTCCCACTGTTTTGGTGTTCACATGCTGAGTCCGTCGTCTGTTTACTGCTCGGGGGATTTACGGATCCAGCCTTTAAACCCTGTGAGACAAACACCGCGGGCAGTTACACACAACGAGAAGGCGGAAAAATGTCCGCATCACTCTCCTCCACAGCCAGCGTGTCTCTGTCTCTTTCACTTTGTCTAAACATTGTGGCGCGGCCGAAGCCGAGGCGGATCGGGCCGTGGAGACGTGCGGAGGGGGACAGACGGAGGCAGCCTGGGTGAACCAGACTGAGACAAAGGCCTGCGGTGAGAGGGAGGGAGACTCAGGTGGAGGAAGACGGCTAAACAACATTGTGATGGAGATGGAAATTGTGGGTTAAGCTGCAGGCCGCCGGCCTCCACCAGACCGGGCTGGAGGGACGTCTTCAGGGCTTGTTTTAAGTTCCCAACAGACAAGTTTTCATCACTTCAAGGCCGCTTTCAACCAGATTATATACTGAAAGATGCAATAATTTCTTTGTTTTTAGCTTTTAGATTTTGTTGATTCAGGTTCTAGATTACAACCAGGTCTACTTCTTTCTTGTTGTGACTTGAAAAGCAGCTAGTTTAGCAGATTATCTGTCCTCCTGTCAGGTAAAGAAGGGTTAAAAGTGATTTAAAGTTTCTGTAATGAACTGATTTATTCGTCTTTTCTTCAGATGTGTTTCTTGAAAAAAGTGCTGCAACTGTTTTTCCCCCAAAAAATACTTCTATTCTATTAGTTTGAGTTGCCAAATATGTTTTGGATGAAGCATAATCGGAGCCAGGATTGCTTTCACCGTCAGTGTGAGAAGTAGTAGGAAGGGGCTGGGTGTTACAGGACTTTGACATCAGAGTCTACTCTCATTGACCTTTGAACCCTCCAGACTCAAACAGCATTCTTCTGGGAAAAATGAGAGAAACTAAAGGATGAAATAGTGAGAATAAAACTGAAGTGAGACTGAAACTGAATGCGCTTTAAAGGGCCAGTTAACACAAATGACAAAATCTAACAAAATAGCAGTGAATCAGCAAAATGAGATCCCACTACAGGTATGTCATATGTGTTTTTTATGTGTCTACAAACCTCACAGTTTCTATCGGGACAAAATGTTCAGTGGAAGATATTTTTTTTCAAAGCTTTGAGCATGACAAATTCAATTCTATTCATCTGCATTGTGTTGATGTGGAGAAAGAAATGTCCTCTTTCAAACAGCCCGTTCAAGGCCGGACTGCCTTTATGTCACCTCCTCGCTGTTCGGTATAAAAGGTACAAACATAGAAGGAAGGGAATACACACGAGACGCCGACGCCGACGCCGACGCCATCACTCGTCACGACTCTTTTGCTCCTGTATTGTGGACTCTCTGTGTAAAACAGGCTAAAGACAGATAAACCCAAACTATGTCCATGATATGTGTGACCCCTTTGAGTTGCTACTTGGCCAACATTTTCTGATACCTCTGTGTTGTCCTAACCCTCCCACCCCCCGTCTGAGACACACTGTCAGACAGACAGACAGACAGACAGACGATCATTCACTCAGTCAGACAGACAGAGATACTGAGACAGGAATCAGAGACGGTCTGAGCCTCGCTGTTGGCCCGTTACATCTGCTCTCTTGCTGGGCACGCACACACACCTACAACCCCCCCTCCACCCCTCCACCCCTCCACACACACACACACACACACACACACACACAGACCCCTCCTCCACCTTCCAGACCCTCTAACCCCGTTAATCTGATTAGCTCAGTGTCCCTACAGAGACGGATGCTATTGACACACTGCGGTGAGTTGTTGTTGTTGTTGTGACTGTCTGTCACACATGCAGCAGTATGTGTATCAGTATTAGTTTAGTGTTATGTTATTATTTTATTTAGGGCTGGCGACAAATAATAATGCATTAACACATTAGTTTTAACGCCACTAATTTCTTTAGCGCATTAACACAACTTGTGATTTTGAGGTTGTAGCGGCTCAGTTTTAAAGCTAAAGTGAAGATAGTGGTATCATATGAAACTATAAAACCTGATGAATCCATCGGTACCAACCAGGTCAGACTAGCTGGTCATGAAGAAGGTTAAATAACGCTCCTAACTTACGCTAAATTATGGAGAGGAGAAACTGAGAAACTGTCATGGTCATTTTCAAAGGGGTCCCTTGACCTCTGACCTCCAGATCAGTTTTATGGGTACCCACGAGTCTCCCCTTTACAGACATGCCCACTTTATGATAACCATATGCAGTTTGGGGCAAGTCATAGTCAAGTCAGCACACTGACACACTGACAGCTGTTGTTGCCTGTTGGGCTGCAGTTTGACTTGTTATGATGTGAGCATATTGTTTGATGCTAAATGCAGTACCTGTGAGGGTTTCTGGATCAATATCTGTCATTGTTTTGTGTTGTTAATTGATTTACAATAATAAATATATACACACATTTGGATAAAGCAGCATATTTGCCCACTCCCATGTTGATAAGAGGATTAAATACTTGATAAATCTCCCTTTGAGGTTCATTTTGAACAGATAAAAAATGTGCAATTAATTGCTATTAAATATTTTAATGGATCGACAGCCCTAATTAGTTGTTATACTATTATTTTATGTATATAGCTTGTTTGCTTTTGGTCCCTGAATCTAAACATGTGTGTTCTCGTGTGTGTACGTGAGTATGTGAGAGGAAGCAGCAGGACAGGTTGGGTTCTCTCCTCGGGGCTGACCGGACTGTTTGGTTTCAGCGGAGAGGTCACGCTGGTGTCGGCAGCAGGTTGGACCCTACAGGGTGCCCATGTGAGAGCGTGCATGGATCAACCAATCAAACAGCAGATGAGCTATTCCTGGGATTATATTTCTATGCGGTTGTAGAGTGTTAGTGATATGGTGACATGGAGCACATTTATTATCTGTTAATCTATGAGAGACAAACCTCGTCCTCGCCCCGCCACATTTCCCGAACCACTAAATGTGTTAATGTGGTCCTCGTCTAAACGCCTCGAGGAGTAAACGAGCTATTCCAGATATGCAAATGAGTGAGATATTTAGTAATCTGGCCCTACCTGTCATGTTGCAGTAAATCACACCTCTCTGGTGCTTCCAGCATGTTGAAACAAACACTTTACCACCAAGTTATGCGCATTTATACAGGTTTCTTTTAAACGCAGGAAAACTGGCTAAAAATAGGCAATAGACTCCTTTCAACTTAACATCCAGTAAATGACTTTCTGGTCATGTTCTGGAAAACAGGGTTAGGAAACAGTGAAAATGTTAATTCTTTTTAATATCTTTTACTTATTCAGTCTCTCTTTTAAACTCTCAAACCAGAGTTGATGATTGTTGGAACAGTGGAAAGACAACAAAGACGGTTTTAATGAGATTTATTTTGTTTTAATGATCAGCAAGGTAGAAATGATGTTTCTGTCAATGGAGTCTGGTGGCTCTGAGGAAAGCAAATTAATTAAATAAACTTTCTTTTATAGGAAAGCATTTTTGAATAATTAATATGATGCTTCTTAATAAAATGTATTTTATCCCCAGATGTTTCTTGTTTTTTATTTTTTTTTATTATTTTATTTTTTGCTGAAGCACTTTGTACCCTTGTTTAGAAAAGTGCTATAGAAATAAAGTTTATTATTATTATTATTGTTATTATTATTATTATTATTATTATTATTATTATTACTATTATTAAAATTGTATGTTTTGTATGTTTCATAAATAATAATAATTGCCCAAATCCCTGTTGATTTTATTTATTATATATTCACTTCAACGTGCATCACATAGGGCCTTACCTTTTTCAAACCGGCACAGTAGTCCCGCAAATTAATGTTCATATTGGATGATGCTGCATCGCTCAGTTTAGTTATTAATTTAGTCTTTTTTTCTTTTTTTTACCGTAATCACTTTCTTTTCCTAACGTTTATAATGCCTTAACCTTATTGTAGTTGCTGGTTATTGTAGAAATAAATATCTAAAAACATAAAGTCACTGAAGCTAATCTGAGGTTTTACAAAATCCTATCAATTAATGCAAAATCAAGTAAGTTTAAAACCTTACTTAATTACCCCGTCGGCCGCCTGAACACTGGACCTACCGGCTGATACACTCCTGCAGGCTGACCCCCGTGACCCCGTCAGCTAAACATTGACAGCTCCAAACAAAAAGGTCACCTTCTAATTATCTTTTTCTCGAACAGGAATCCGTCCCGTTTGACCTCCGTGGATGTTTGTTTGCAGATTCACTCAGCAGCTCTGTGCAGCTATGCTGTACATTCATCCATAAACAACATGTGTGTTGGCTGTTTTGTCCAAACTGAACAATAGAATGATGAAGAAAGTCGTCATGGAAAAGAATGCAAAATGGTTTTGATAACAGGGTTCAAGAGTTGGTTGGTACAGATGCTATTAAATCTGTGATTGACTGGATGTTTGCATTCACAGAGGAGCTGCTTCAGGATTGTTGATGTAATCACAGACGGTCATCACGCTGCCAGATAATGTTTGATTACAGATTTCTAAATGTCTGAGGCTGTATTCAAAACCGCCTCCTACATACTATTGACAAACGCAGTATGTAGTGTACAGTATGTAGTGTACAGTATGTAGTGCATACTGCGTTCCTCAGTAGTATGAAACAGTTAAAGTGATGTACTTTACAATATGCTAGACCAGGCTTCAGCCTTTAAACCAGCTCTTAAAGCACCGGACAAAAAAACAAACTCATACCACTATTACAATATTATCGAAAAATACAACTTTGATTTACTTTACGTACTACTAGTATAGTGTGAGGGTTAGAACACAGCCTGAGACGTCTTCATCCAAACAGCAGAGAAAGTCACGTCGGCATCCGAAAAATGGAAGGTGAAAAACCCCTTCGAGCGACGACCACGTCGGGTCCACACAAAGGTCGTCCTTACATCCTCTGAGCGACATTCCTCACCACAGTAAATATGCTCACGTTTACTCATCATCAGAGCAAAATGAGTTACTGAAACTGACGAGAGCAGAGATGATGTCGGTGAATTCAAATATCGTTTGATTTCCAAGAACAAAGCGGTCACGTTTCTCTACTGGAGCCCTGAAACGTCATGGAGAGCTTGAAGCTTGAAGATTGCTCTCAAACGGTTTGACCTCAGTTCAGCGGATCAGCTGGCGAGTCAGAGACAGCGTGCAGGAGCTCGTCTGAGCATTTTTCTAGGTTATCTCATGATTCCTTAAAACCTTTGAATGATGATGAGCTGCCAGTGAAACAGTGTGTGCATGAAGCTGTCCTCATTTAACTAAAAAACAATGCTGAAAGTTGATTCATCAGTTAGTTGTTAATTGTCATTTATCAGTTCATAAAAGCTGAACGTCCGCTGGTTCCCGTCTCTTAAATGCAAAGACTTGCTGTTTTTTTCTGTTTATGTCATTGAATATGTTTGGACATTTGTGATTAGTAATAATAATAATGATTATAATGATTTGACCTTGCTGTGTGCATCACCGTTTGTTTCCCCCTTTTTACATCGACATTCATCCAGTCAATCAAACAGCCGTCCTGCCAGCAGCCAGTCGAGGTAATAATGTCAGTAACCAGACAAAGCCGTGTGATATATGTTCATATCCGGTCTGAGGGGGCTTTAAACCCCTGACGCCACCAGACCTCATCAGACCTCATCAGACCCCATCAGACCCCATCAGACCTGCAGCAGCACCCCGTCTGACAGCTTGACAAGGTAAAGCGAAGAATTAGGCTGCTTAGAAAACATCCCTTTCTTCAGTATCATAGCGGTTCTCTCAAGCCGAGTTTAAATTAAAGTGTTAAATCTTCCTGGTCCAGCCTCCCGACCGCGGTCAGAAGACACAGAGGAGACACCGTAGCTTTGGTCTCCAGGAACGGAGTCTCTGCTGTACTCTGCTCCTCTGCCTGCCTTCACTCACACACCGCGCTCGTTCTCGCGCTCTCTCTCCACCTCTCACGTTCATGCGCGCTCACTCCACACTGCAGAAGAGTTAGTTTAGCTCTGAGAATATCTAGTGAATGTTCAGTGGACGTTTGGTCAGAAATAACTGCTGCAGCTCCTCCAGACCAACAGAGGTTTCCCGTGTCTTGTGAAGTGACGGGGCTCCGCAGAGAGAAACGTTATCGTCTCCGACCAAAACTCCGGCGTCTCCCCCGTTCCCTCCGGCCGCGGTCGGGAGGCTGAAGCAGGAAAAGCCAACACTAGGATCAGCATTGAGTCATGGAGAGACCTTGGTCTGGTCAGCTAACATTACTGCCAAGCAGCTGAAATCTAGAGTGATATTGTGCTTTTAGCTGACGTGTGTCTCCTCACTGTGTTGCGCGATGCTCCTTCATGTCTATGTAGAGCGAGAACAAGCGCGAGCAACAGGACGCTGACTTTCGTTGACTTAACGGCCACAGGTGTCGCTGTTAACAAGACATTTCTGATTCTTACATAGAGTCCCTTTAAATTTCCTCTGTGTGTGAAAGGTTATACACAAATAAACTTCATCTTGTCTGTATTACAAAAAATAAATCGATTAGGAAACACATCACAACTAAAAGACAATTAGTAAAACAAGAAAATGGAAAAGCCTTCATGAAATAGAGATGGTAATGATGTGTAGCACGCTGGACGTTGATTAGTATGAAAGAGTGGATCATCCCTCTGAGAGTCTTTCAATAAAGTGTGTGAAAGCAGCTCAGCAGGGAGGAGAGGAGGAGAGAGAGTTGATGAGATGACATCTCTCCGTCTCTCTGCAGGAGGCGGTCAGACAGGCAGCAGAGAGAGAGAAGATAATCAGAGCGTTTAGAGGCAGAGAGAGAGAGAAGTGTGTTTGTGTTCACTTCAGTCAGTAGCCTCAACCACTCATGGTGAAGAGTGTGTGTGTCTGATTGTGAAGCCCATCTGCCGGCATTTGTGTGTGTTGTGTGAGCACGTCAGTCAGTCAGCGCAGACAACCGCGATAGCGGCTCACACACTCAGCGCCCGGCTCTGCAGGGCGCTGAGTGTGTGAGCCGCTTTCGCTATCACGCCATCTCTTATCAGCAGCAGCGGAGGTTAAAGGTTGTGAGGTCAAAGCCTGCATTCCTCCAGAGGTCAGGAGCATCAGCGGAGGCTCAACTCAACTCAGTCCGACCGCCACGATGAAGAAGAGAGTTATATGTTCCGTTAATGGTTTTGTTTTCTCTAAAAGATGACAGCCTCCTCTCTCTGGAAGATGAACATCACAAACAGACAATAATCAAGAGGTCAAAGGTCAACAGAAGAAGACTGTGGACTGAGCATGAATGTGAAGCAGAGCTGAGACATACAGTGGAGGAAGTATTCAGGTCACTTACTTAAAGATAGGGTCGACGATGTTGGAAAGCTAGAATCATTTGAAAGTAGCATCGCCTCAGGAGCTCCGTCTATGCTACACCGTTTATACTGCAGTCAGTACAGACTACATGACACACCAAAAGCAAGAAAGGCGTTCTTATTGCACGCTTAACGCCGTGCACATTGTCGTGGCATTCATACAACTTTTCGTGCAAATGGACTGAATAACACACATGAACTCCACGTTGGCAAACAGTTTATAGCGTCGACATTGAATGAGGACGGAGGTGGTTCCTACGGCAGCTCTCAGAGAGAGAGAAGCTGATCCGAGGCCGAGGTCGAGGGAGGGAGCGGCTCAACTTAAGTTGTAATTTGACGGGATCCTGTTCCACTGTGGCTTCACTAACCCGGCAGGAGCAGGGGAGGCACGGTCTGGGTTTTATTAGTGTGTGTGTGTGTTAATGACACTAGAAGGCACGTCTTGGCTATACAGCGCCAGAAATAAACCAGGATCTGGACCAGAATTGCAATTTATTCCATTTTCTAACCGCAATTAACCCGCCTTCACTTCAGAACACACACACATGAACCGTGAACACACACTGACGCAAACCCAGTAATCACATGCTAACTCACACACACGTACAATCACAAAAAAATGTGTTAGCCGTGCACAGAAACACACACCCAGCTCTCTCCCTCCCTCTCTCTGCTTCCAGGGAACGCCTGTTGCTATTTTTAAACGGAGCCTTGAGTGCTGTAATCGTTTTTTCTCTTTGCTGCACATTCAGTCATGAGTCCTGTCCTGTCGAGGAGGAGGACAAACGTGCAGCAGCGGCGGCCGAGAGCCAACCGGAGAGAACAGGACTTCTGCTCCGACAACCATCCTGCTGTGTCAACATCTGGGTGCATGTTTGAATGTGTGGTGGGGTTTTGTATCATTCATCATCCTCCTCATCACTGATGTGCCACTCTCACTCTGAGCAAATGTTACCATGTTAAATAACAGATGTTTCTGCTGGGGTTTTGTGTATAGAGTAAAACTAAAGGAAATAAGATCCTGGTGTTCTTTTATATTTTCTTCTTTTTACCAGGAGCGATTGCTGTGGTCAACTAGGATCTTTTAGCAGGTTTGCATCTGTGTGTCCGCAAGCCAAAGATGACTGAATGTATGGAAACAAAACTGCATTCTCCAAACTAAATTATATACTGTCAGTAAAGTGAGCCAAAGTTGACTTTGAAATACAGTTATCAACTTTTAAGCCTGCAGCTGTTTCCTCTAAATATCTTTCATAGTCAAATGACACCTATGTGGCAAAATGTCGTCAGCAGAGCCCTGATTGTTTGATGGATCTAAAGATGATCTTTCCAGATGTTCCTGTGGTGTGAGGTATGTTAAAGGGACTCTATGCAAGAATCAGAAATGTCTTGTTAACAGCGCCACCTGTAGCCGTTGAGTCAACGACAGTCAGCGTCCTGTTGTTCGCGCTTGTGCTCGTAAACGAAGGTCCCTCCATGAATCAAAGGCCCGGCCGATGTTGATCCTAGTTTTCTCCTGACGTCGGTCACATTCCTGTTTTGCAACACGGCATCCACCAGATATATAACTTTGGTTTTGTTTGTGCTTCCGTGGAGTGTGTGTTGGAGTCTGAGTTGTAGTAGGGGCTGGTCGTTTATTGGCGTTAATGGACTCCATTTCTAACCAAACGTTAGCTATGGTTGCACACTATTAGCCCTGTAAGCGGAGCTGAACATAAAGGCACTCGCGAGCGTGCATGACGTCACAGCCGTTGGATTTTTCCCGGGTTCTTCACGTTAAAAGCAGTTTACAGGCTGATAGAGGAAACCCAGAAAGTCATGGAGGGTCTCATTTTTTCAGTTAGGTTACCACCTGTTCACACACTGGCAATAAAAAAAAACGATTTATATGGGTAAAAAGTTCTTTAAGAGTGTTTTTTACATCCCATGATCAGCTCTAAAGTCCATCCTGACCGCACCGATCTCAAATCGTAAATATTAAACATGTTCAACATTTCCGATGGGATATCCTGTTGTGTGCGAGGAACCCCGAGGACAGACGTTGACCACCGCTGTAGTCATGGCAGTCGCGGCTAACACATGAGCTAATGCTAAACGTGAAGCATAAAGTACGGTACGGTAAGGACATCCAAGGACGCTGAGTCCTCAGGCTATAGTTGCATTACTTACAACAGGCCGGAGGCGTTGTGAATGATGCTACTGGCCTTGGTGGAGAAATGTTTCTAACTTTCCTTAAAACAGTCTGACTCATGTCTTCTCTCAACTGTTTAACTTTCATTGGAAATGAAGAGGCAGCGGTGGAAAGAAGTCACATGATGATGTTTCCACTATTAAATCTCCCGACGAGGTGACAGGATCAGTGGGAAAGCTTTCTCTCACAGTTTAACAGTAAATCTGTAGTAACACGGCTGTCCTCCGGAGCGTGTGACATTTTTTTTAAAAGTCTAAACTATGAATCTGAATATGTTTCCTTGTTTTTTACTGAAACAAATCAGTGTACCTTGATTGTTTGAGGGGAATTTAATCCCTTTTCTTAAGGATGGTATTTAGCCATCAGGAGAACCTGCAGAGTTGACCTTCTTTGCTGCCAGGAGGTCATAACTGGTCCTTCTTACAGTAAACGTAGGATGATTTTTATGATCAAATTTATCAGGAAATAGTAACTGAAAGTAGTTTGTCAACCAACCAGTGTGTGTGTGTGTGACTCTTTGAAGACGGTCATACCGAGGAGACTAATGGACAACTCTGTTTATTTCTTGGCAGCGCGCCATAGAGGGGTAAAGGGACACACACACTTACACACACTTTCACACACACTCGGAGGCGAATGTAAGCTCGCTCATCAGTCATTACAGCCGGTGTTGCCATAGCAGAGCTCCGGCTACTGTGGAGGAGAAATAGTGGCATCGCATAACGAGCCCCGGACTAAAAATAGCTCTGATGAACTGAGCGACTTCTCTCTGTTTTCATCCCTCCCTCTCTCTCTCTCTCTCTCTCTCTCTCTCTCTCTCTCTCTCTCTCTCTTTCTCTTTCTCACTAAGCAGCCCTTCATCTCTCTCTATCAGCATGTGGAGAGCCACTATCTTCTCTCGCTCCATCTCTACATCTGAACACCTTATCTGCTGAGGAGCTGCTCTGCAAGATAAACGTCACTTTTATCTAATTCCTCCAAAATAGGCTACATATGTGATTTGGGATTTGTGATGCATATTGTGATTTATTCAAAATTGTCATATTTTGCATAATAACATTTACATTTTTAGGAACATGCGGTGTTTGAGTGGCACAGCAGCATAGGTTTGGTGTTGAGATTGAAGTTATGATAACTAGAAATACAGTAGTCGTATAAATAGCAATGAAGCATGCAGACATGTTTCTGAACATCAAAGTGTTTTGTTCCTTTGAAACTGAGCAGCTCAGTCACAGAGCAGTTCGTGAAATAGTCACAAAATGTAATGTATTGATTCGTGTACAAAGACACGATGGTCAGCACGAAATCAAATCGTATGTATTTCCACGTATTTGTCACCCGGGAAGTATAAAGAGCAGCGAACGCTGCTTAGGGAGGAGGTGTGGTGCATGGGTGGGGCGAAAAACACAGGACTTTCCCCCAGGAGACCGCTGTTTGTGTCCCGTATGAAACCAGAAGTTAACGTTGACTTATTTGCCACGTAACTTTGGAATTTAATTTGCGATACTTCCAGAGTTATTTTAACTTCAACCGTGATTTTTTCTTAAACCTAACCAAGTAGTTTTTTGCCTAAACCTAACCAAGTCGATCTTTTCCTAAACCTAACTGAGGAGTTTTATTTTGAAAAGGCTGGAGTGGAAATTGACATGTGCGTCACGTGTTGCTGGACATTCGTGGGAAAAAGCATGAAACTAAATAAAAGTCATGCTGAGCGTCACGAATAAAATGAAAATTAACGTCAGTGTACACAAATTAAATAAATGAAATTTCATGACTATTTTACGAACTGCCGTGAGGCTGTGTTGATTAACTGTTTTAATTTCTTATGACGGGGGCAGCTTCAACAGAAATGAAAAAGAAAGACGGATAGAAACTGGTTTATCTTGGAAGAAAAAACAGTGGGCATTATCCGGCATTGCATTCTCTCTAACAGCCAGCAGGGGGCGACTCCTCTGGTTGCTAAAAGAAGTCTGATTGTATAGAAGTCTCTGAGAAAATGAGCCTACTTCTCTCTTGATTTATTACCTCAGTAAACATTGTAAACATGAGTTTATGGTCTCAATCACTAGTTTCAAGTCTTCTTCAGTACAGCATGATGTTCATTTAGTAAATGATGGTCCCATTTAGAGACAAATAGACCATAAAGCAGGGGATGCTTTAGGGCGGGGCTACCTTGTGATTGACTTTAACCCTTTCACGGTGTGTTTTCACTTCATGAAAGTTAATAACAACATATTTGGTTGCCAAAAAATGTCTTATTCAGCGTACTTAGCTCCACCCTCTAGCGCCACTTCTGGTTGCAAAAGACCAACATGGCAACAGCCATGAACGGCAGTCCACAAACCATTGGGTGACGTCACGGTGTCTACGTCCATACAGTCTATAGACCAGACTACAGTTGATAAACCCTGCAGCCACATGTCACTGGTTGCACTGGGAAGCTGTGGTGTGTAAGGAGTTATGCTCGATCAATGTGGAGGAGAGTGAAACTGAGCATGCACGGTCCACACACCTCCCCCTGAACAAACTAAATTCATCTATTTATCCCTTCTGTCCGTTCTGCAGCAACATTTGCAGCGTATCTCTTTGCAGAGAGCTATCAGTGTTCTCTAAAGCCTTCCTGTCAGCAGAACAATTAACCACCAGATTTATCTCCAGGCTCTAACCAGCAGCCACAACTCATATCAACAGCTACTGTTCTGTGTTCCCTCGAGACTCGTCGGGACGGTGACATTTTGATTGATGTGAGATAGAGATGTTATCTGTCGGTGGAGACACACAGAGCGTGTGCTGGGCAACACTTAGGCGGCACAACAAAGTTCGGTGGCAGCCATTTGGTTTCCTCAAACCAACATGAAACAGGAAGCTGTACATGTTATCATCACAAAGCATCTTCACAGTAATGAGCTGCTGGTTTAAGCTCTTGAGCACATGCATGATGACATATAATAACCTAACCTATAAAGAACCCGGAGACATTTGAGAGGTGAACGAGAGAAAAACAAACGAGGAGAGAGAAACGTTTATTAACAGAAATATCTAGTGAGAGAGGTTATATACATCGACTGGAAGAAGAAGTGGACGTAGTCAACGTGACGTCATCCATCAGTCCGTGGACTGACGGTTCGAAGCTTTGAATTCGGCATTTTGGCTGTCGCCAGCTTGTTTTTTTGCAACCAGAAGTGACAAGAAGGTGGAGCTATGTTCAACCGAACGCTGAATAAGACGTTTTTTGGCGACCAAATAAGTTGTTATTAACTTTGATGAAGTGAAAACGCACTATGAAAGGGTTAAAGCTCTAAGACGAAAACACGGACAACTCCCAGACCGGATGACGCCGTGGTAGCGACCTGTCAATCACGAGGTAGCCCCGCCCTAAAGCATCCCCTGCTTTAAGGCGAGGCAAATGACACGCGGAAATCGATAAAGGTGTACTTATTGCACTCTAAACGCCCGGCACATTATCGTGGCATTTTCATGCAAACAGGCTGACTTTTCATCCCCGCAGGTTTCCGCCTGGTAATATATATCCCCTTTGTAAATGCTGGAACAATAATACACTTATCATTTGCTTTCTGGGCAGGAAAGTGAGATCTGAAAGTCCGATATTGTGAGCATACTGTAGAGGTAATCATTACAAAACTAGTATTGATTTAACAGGAGATAAACTGCTTCACACAATGTGACTACAGAACATTACAGCAGCCGCTTTAACCTCCACTTGTCGCCACTAGAACAGTTGTTGCAGCTTATTGTCTCTTAAACATTGTAATGTGTAATGTTTACCAGGCAAACATCAGAGTCTCATGTACAGCGGTAGCAACAGGGACATGTTTACAAGTTTACAAAACCTTCCTGTGTCGTCTGAGAGAGTCGGACCTAAAAACCCTCTCTGCTATAAAAAGAAAAACAGTTTTCCTGTGCACAATAAAACATATTACCCTCCACCGTTCCCTTCTTTTTCATGCCTGGTTTCCTATTCCAGATCACGTAAAGGCTGACTGATGAATCACTCTCTCCCATGTGTGAGAGATCTGTCTTGTTTTGGTCACATGATCCACATCTCCCTCCTGTACTGTACATCGCCTCCATCTCTGTAGTCTGTAGTCTGTAGTCTGTTGTCTGTAGTAGACGCTTTCCTGCTTCCCATGAAGAAATGTCTCTTTAAATCTCCACTACAACCATCAAGTTCACTTTATGCTCATATTGTACCTCAAACAGCACAGATGAAAATAGACCCGTGCATGTTTCTAAACTAGGTCACCCTCAGAAACCCATTATAATAATAATAATAATGATAATAATAATAACCCAACCTAATTACCAAATTACTTCACAGATGGTTTAAGAGTGCACGCCACCTCTCCACACACGCATTTACTTAAATACTACAACAACAAAGCAAGAGCCCAATCTAGTCGTCCATCTCCTCCGACGCTCTGGAAACAATCTGAACGAGCTCATCCGCTGCCTCGCTCTCAGCGCCTCGCTCTCTCTAAGAAGATCCACTGCTGATAGGACAGCAGTGTTTTGGGGGTGTTGCTATAGAAACGCAGTGTTTGCTTGGCCACATGCACCTAGACATAAAACCTGTCCTTTGACATTTTTACAATCATGTGAATCTGGAGAGTGCAAGGGCAGATAGTCACGTGACACGTACTCCTATCATACACCAATCAGCCGTAACATTCAGACCACTGATAGGTGAAGTGAATAACATGGATTATCTCGTTACCATGGCACCTGGCAGTGGGGGGGATATATTAGGCAGCAAGTGAACAATTTGAACTTTGAACTTTGTGTTGAAAGCAGAAGAAATGGGCCAGCGTAAGGATGTGAGCGACTTTGACGAGGGCCAAACTGTGCTGGCTAGACGACCAGGTCAGAGCATCTCCAGAACTGCAGCTCTTGTGGGATGTTCCCGATCTGCAGTGGTCAGGACCTACCAAGAGTGGTCCAAGGAAGGAGACAGGGTCAGACCCGAGGCTCATTGATGCACATGGTGTAGTTCGTTTATAGCCTAACGTTAGCGCTTCACTTTTGGCGACTGCATTCACACTTCAAAAATCCTAACAGTGGTGTTCATTAAAATGCGTCATCCCAGGAGCGCTCTATGGGCCGTCTGGGTCTACCTTCATCTTCTGGAAGTTTTGAGGACAAGTTATTTTTATTTGCTGCTTCACATTTGATAGAGTAACATTACAGTTATGTGACACCCATCTGTTGTCACGCTGAACATGTGATCTGGTGGCAAGAGGTCAGTTTGCAGTGAGTAAAGGTGCAGTCCGTCTCTGTTGGTGAGGCTGTTCAGCAGCAGAGGGAGTAGTTGTCGTTGTAGTTGTAAAAGTTCTATCAGAGGGGCGGTCAAGACCTGCCAGATGCCATCTCATCTAAAACTTCATCCCCTTTCCTCCTTGTATCCTGCCCTTCCTTCCTTTCCTCCCTCCCTCCCTCCCTGATCCCCGCTTCCCTCCTCTCCTCCTCCTCCTCCTCTCTAACCCAGGAACACCGCGGGGTCAGTGGGAGATAATCCCTCCGTAATGCGTCCCGCCGCCATCCTGACGTCTCAGACTTCACAACCTGCCGTGTCACGACCGCCGTCTGAGGCTGAGGAGACGTAACGCAGCCCGACGTTGAACCCTTCGCTCTTGATGATGACGTGTAAGGAGGCCTCAATGAGCCAAAATGGCCGCGCATGAGAGGAAGAAGCTGAGAGAAAAATACAAGTCGATCAGGAAACTAGTCTTTGGATCTGAAATGATCCTAACTGGTATAAAACCAGTCGGTTCCTGTTTTATCCCAGAGATTTACAAGTCTCACCTCTTCTCAAAGCAAGTCCAAGTCAAGTAAAGTCTTAAGCCCTTAAGGACAAGTCCAAGTCAAGTCTTACGTCTTGTCAAAACAAGTCTCACACAAATCCAAGACAAGTCTCAAGTCTTGTCAAAGCAAGTCTCAAGTCTTCAACTGCAAATCCAAGACAAGTCTCAAGTCCTCAAGAGCATGTCTAAGTTGAGGTTAAAGACTTGTCAAAACAAGTCTTGAGTCAAGTCTCAGGTCTTCAAACACATGTCCAAGACAAGTCTCAAGTCAAATCTAAAGTCAGACGAGACCAGTCCAAGTCACGTCTCAAGTCTTGAGGCCGTTTTATTTATCACCGTTTGGATTTTACCAAGTCAACAATTGACACTTGAATGTTTTTGCTCTTTAGTCTCAAGTGTTTAAGGAGTCAACTAAGTCTTCAAGTCTACAAGACAAGTCTCAAGTGTTCATTTTTGTGACTTGAGTCTCAGTTAAAAACACTCTGGATCAAACACATTCCCACCTGACTTGATGTTTTTAGTCTTTCAGTTTGTCACGTCATACTGTACATGCATTAAATCAGACACGTGACAACAATCGCATACCTTCATATAGTATGATAGTTAACCCCCTGAACCCTCACACACACACACACACACACACACACACACAGGGCTGAATATATATACACAGGCTCCATACATGTCTAAATACATATACAGTGCATCAGTATGGCCTGATGTGTTATGACTTGGGGGCAGTAATGATATACCTGCAGGAGTCAGGAGATAACTTTAATGATACGCTGAGCTTCATCTCCTCCGAACTTCAAACTCTCACTGTGTGTGTGTGTGTGTGTATGTGCACATGTTGATGGTTGTATCACCGCTGTAGCATCACACACGAGGCTCACTGTATCACTGGGTTGTGTTGAATACAAACAGACCGTCATCATCACACACACACACTGACCTCTGAGTCACACAACCTCCGTCATGGTTTCCATCCTCTATACCGGCTCTGATATGTTCATGTTTTGGAGTTAGCGTCCTCGTGAAGGGCCACGTGTTTTAGCTGGTTAACTAGACATCATGTACACTTTACCTTTTTCTGACCATCTTTGAATGAATGCTGTATTGTTCATGTGTTTTTTCTACAAGTCCAGGCTGTGATTGGTTGAATCATTTCTGTACGGTGTTAAAATCAGTCCTAATTGTGTAATCCATCAGAATGAACAGTATGTTTGTGGTTCACTTTTGTCACATTGTTGTTGCATGCTAATGCTGTTTAAGGAGAGACACACAAGTTTTCTAACATGTTATGTTTAAATATTCAAAAGAGGCATTAACTAATGCTTACTTTTGGTGAATTTATGAGAAACCTACCAGCCCATTGTAATTCCCATGGCATCAAATAGCGCTGCTTTGTCACGGCCGTTGACGTTTGATACTGCCGCACTAGGCACCTTTTCCATTAACTATAATGTAAACCCATCCGCGGCAACATTAAACGTTGCTGGAGTGACGTAGTTTAAAGAGAGAAAAAGACACACAGTGCGGGCGGGAGGGGAGGTGGATGGGTCCAACAAACACAGGGCTTTCATCCAGGAGACCGCTGTTCGTGTTCAATGTGTTACATTTCACTTTCACTTTCCAATCTTCTGTTTGTTCGTGTCCCGTTTTCACAACGTTCAGAGTAATTTTCACTCTACAAACGTAGTAGCTTTAATCCCAACTATATTGTTTTTTCCTAAACTTAATTAAGCGATTTTATTGCCTGAACCTAAGCAAGTGTTTTTGTTTAATTCACAACATTAAGCACGTGTTTACTGTGACCGAAACATTACGCAGAGGGGTCATTAAACATGTGTTTAGTGCGACGGAAAAAGTGACGCCGAGGGGTCTGACAAAGCATCAGTATGAGATGAGTTGGGATGAGAACGTGCTGAACCTATAGATGCAAATAGACAAAGTGTGGTAAAATAAACAGCTAAATGTGTATTTAGGATGTTTCCTATCCTCTAGTCTGAAAGCAGACATGTTATGGAAGCAAAAGAGACCCAAATCTTCAGAATTGATCTGTAGTTTCCTGCCTTAAGTGTGGTTTCTTTGTAAAGTCTGCGCTGTGTTCCCTTATAATACTATACGTTTGACTTAACTTATACTTTAACTGCAGACTGGATGTTCACTGAGATGGTTTTCACAACTCAAGCACCTTTCAAGAGCATGTTAACTGATTTTCAGGGTTGCTGTCTTATTCTACCATAACCGTATAACCGTCAGTGAGACACCGGCACCCGGTCGGAGACGATAACGTTTCTCTCTGCGGAGCCCCGTCACTTCACAAGACACGGGAAACCTCTGTTGGTCTGGAGGAGCTGCAGCAGTTATTTCTGCACAAACGTCCACTGAACATTCACTAGATATTCTCAGAGCTAAACTAACTCTTCTGCAGTGTGGAGTGAGCGCTCATGCACGTCTAGAGGTGGAGCGAGACAGCGAGAACACGCGCGGTGTCTGAGTGAAGGCGAGCAGGCAGAGGAGCAGAGTCTCCAGCCACACGCGAGCGCGCATGTGTCCCGACCCGGTACATTTATACGTGTAAAAGTTACAAACAGTCCCTTTAACACACTAAAGCTGTCATAATCTGCCCTGCTCCTTGTTCTTCCTTCATATCATTCATGTTTCCTGTTTTATTGAGTTACTCACCTCTTCCTCCTCCTCCTCCTCCTCATCCTCCTCTTCCTCCTCCTCCTCATCTTCTGGGTGTTTTCCCGCCCTGATTAGCTCCACCTGTCCCTCGTTAGTCAGCAGACCTCCTGCTCACCTGTTCTCACTCCTCCAATCAGACACTCACTGTCATCATGTTCCTCCTGTCTGGTAGAGTTACACTCGATGTTCATTCCAAGGTTCACAAACATCATTCACACACTAAGTTTATATTTAATGACCACAATGCCCCCTAAAGTATGATTATTTAGATTTCTGTTTCAGGTGTTTTTACAGTGGGGTCTTAATAATGACACCTGCAAGCCACTACTGCTGCTTCTACAGTTTATCTATTTGTTCAACCTTTATTTATACGAGGCAGGTTGGCTTCATGCATTCTCCTTTACAGGAATATCAATTATAATGCTGGATATTCAAGTTTTATGACAGATTACGTACTGTATGTTGCACCAAAATCACATTTTATTGGATTAATTTTCTTAATTAAAAAAAATAAATGTGAAAAAAATATTAAATGAATTGAAACTCGCTGCTATTCATATTAACATACATGTACATAACCATCCAGTCAGTATTTATGTATTTGCACTACTTTTCTGTATTGTTTATAACTTTCAGAACACTTTGATCTGCATATAAACATTTTATTTTATTATTTTATTGTTGGTCATTGGTGCTTTTATATATATTTATATAATATTTATATATATATATATATATATATATATATACACTTATTTTTCACTGCTTGTGCACATAACAGCTCCGTCCTTGTTCCTATCTGTTAAGTTCAATGAGAGAAATGCATAACAACAAAATTCCTTGTATTTGGCAAATAAAAACGGATTTGTTTGTCTTTAATTGTTTAATTGTTCATTTTTGTATAGTTTTGTTTAGTCTCTGCTCGTATACTAGTTGTATATTCCTCTTATTTTTATTTTATTCATTCTTATTTTTATTTTTACTTCTCTAATCATATGTACTTAATACCTGAATTAATAAAGGCTTATCTTATCTTATCTTATCTTATCTTAAGTAGAAGGGAAGGTAATGCTGTAACATCTAGTATACACCTGTACATCTGCTATAGAAATTTCTGCAAAACTAATTAGTAAAAGACGTAATTTTACATTTGTAAGACCAAATCCATATATTTTTACAGTCTGTTTATTCATAACGATGCTTCCCGTTTCAGGGGGATGGAGCTCCTGTACAGCAGCCTCTCTGCCTCTCTGCCTCTCAGCCTCTCAGCCTCTCTGCCTCTCAGCCTCTCAGCCAGGTTTCTGAACAAAGAGCCGAACACAAAAAGCAGCATTCCTCCGAGTCTGTCCGGTCTGTGGGCCACCTCACGTGATGCCACCTGACTTCCTACTGTACACGCCGACTCACTCTTACACCTCTGTAATCCCATAAACCCACATTTCATAACGAGTGTGAGAGTGTGATCACCTAACACAGCCGGACATCGACAGAGAGTTTATCACAGCGGGGAGAGGAAAAGAGACAGTAAAATGTCATGGTGCTGTTAAAACACTCCAACCTTGACCCTTCTTAACGTCTTCTTCTTGACCGTCTGTATACTGTGTATCAATAAAATGAGAAGTAAGTGAGGTAGCGAGGCGTCTAGCTGAAGAGACGGTGGAGTAAATCAGGTCAGATGACCTCATGCTGTCAGATAAATATGTGCTTTTTTCATAAGCTGATAAATATTTACATCAGAGGTAGAAAGCGTGCAACCTGAAGATGTTCCAGTCATAAATAACTCATAAATGCGGTAATAAAACAGAGCCAGGATCGCTCGCTTCAGATTGACAAATGCAATAAAGTTGGCAGGCCGCCCGGCTGGTCTGAGAGCAGTGATCATAAACAGGCCTCTTCTTCTCTTCTGCAGCTGAACTCAATTCAGCGTCTCTCCTCAGCTCACGCTCGCCACAAAACGTGCCTCTGACTCCGTCAGGTGTTGACTGCTAACAGCGAACAGCTTCAGCAGGGATCACGTGACTACTACAACTACTCTTAGTGATGATTTATAACACCTGCTGAGTTTTCTATAGACACACTTTTGTAGACTGTCAACAGCTTGACATGAAGAGACACTCCTCTGTTTGTGTCCAAAACACTGTTTTTACACCGTCTGCCTCTTCTGGTAACACCCCGAGGACAAAATGACAAAGAGAGAACGCCTTAAAGTCATCAGCGTACCACTACAGGCTGTTCTCAGACACCGTCCGTACCTACCAAAAGTAAAACCACAAAATCAATTAGTATGTAATCCACGTAATTGTGAACCAGGAAGTATAAAGAGCGTCAAACGCCACGTAGAGAGGAGGTCAAAAAACACTTTGGCCCAGGAGAGCGGTGTTTGAGTCCTGTGTGAAACCAGAACGTTCATTTATTTGTCAAGTAACTTCTGTATTTATTGGTGTCTTCAAATGGGGTCGTGTTTACCGTGTTTATCGTGTTTACGAGTTGGGCCCATGTGAACGCCCCCTCATTCCATATTCACAACCTTGGAAGCGGAAAGTTTCTGAAATTTCCGAGTTGACGGAAATGGCAGAAGTTATGGAAGTTATTTTTTCGGTGCATAATGAGTTAATAGATTGTAATTTTAGCCGTATATTGTTTTTCTTTGTAATTTTATAATATGTCTGAGGAAAAATATTGCTATCTGTGTCTTCTAGATGCCGACAGTAACGTTAATATTGCCGTTGCTTAGCAGCAGTGTTCTCACGACTTAACCCCTTGAACGCCAACCTTATTGTGTACATGACTTCCCACGTTGTAAACACGAGCTCCCGAGTTTCATTTGAAAGCAGCATAAGTTACGCCACTGCGTAGTTATTCTAACCCAAACTATGATCTTTTCCTAAACCTAACCAAGTAGTTTCCTGCCAAGACAGAAGTTTATTTTGAAAGGACTATATGCATGTAATGAGCAGAAACTGACGCGTGATGCTGGACGTTTGTAGGAAAACGCACGAAAAATAAGGATAAACTTTTTGTAAGATATGATATGAACCGTTGTGTGAGGATACGTTGACTAACATAAAACATTAAATATAAGGTCTAGGGCTGTCAAGGTTAAATAATTACGCGTTAACGCAAATTCCTTTTAACGCTACTCATTTCTTTAACGCAACAATCATATTGTTTTATGCTAAATGCAGTACCTGTGAGGGTTTCTGGACAATATCTGTCATTGATTTGTGTTGTTAATTGATTTCCAATAATAAATATATACATATATTTTGCATAAAGCAGCATATTTGTCCACTCCCATGTTGATAAGGGTATTAAATACTCACGATTAAACATTTTAATCGATTGAAAGCCCTAACAAGGTTGTGTTTGAGAACGATGTCCTTGGTTTGCTTTACATTTCAGATTCGAGGTTCAACTGCATCAAATCTGAATTTGAGTGACCTTTCTCCACCACAGAAGAAGCTGCTGATTTATCGTAAACGTCATGCAGCATTAGAAGGTGTCACTGTGAACACATGCAGTATCTCCTCTCTAATAAAAGCACAGACCTGTTGCCAGACTTCGTCCCGCTGCTGCTGCTGCTGCTGAGGCGGTCTGAGCATCTGGCAGCCCGGCTCAGCTCAGCTCAACTCAGACCCTCCTCGAACAAGCTCAGCTCTTTGCAATCACATACAAATCTCTTTCGGTCTGCCGGCTTTCACGGAGGCACAGAGAAGTGATTGTAATAACGGCTGAACTTATCCGTCTAAATGCCACCGACATTATGTGGACTTGTGGAGATTTGTATCAGCATAAAAAACACACACACGGTTATGAAACAAAGCTTAAGCACATGTTTTCTTTTCTTTCCCAACCTGTGGTCCACAGTGGACCGAGTTGTCCTCATGCAGAACACACAGTTCACTGCAATGGACATCAATTATATCATGCATATATTTGCCATATTGTGATATCATAATATTTATTTCAACCACATCCTCCAGCCTTATATATAATCTACATACTTATCATTGCATGGCCTTATACTATAGTGAGCAAAATATAGATTTTTCAATTTATTCATTCATTTTCTGTGACTGAGTCAGAGATAAATGGTGTTTCAGTCCTGGTTTGGGGATTTTTTTCCACTCAGAAATGCAACAAGTGTGTGCAACAAGTGGGAAAACACAATATTCACCCTAATATTCACTGACATAACACCAGATATTTGATTATAAGCTGAATTTCTGATCGTCTACCCTCCTCAGTGCTCTCTAAATGTTCTCAGAAGAGCAAAAGAAGACTTACTTTGACCGTGTAAAACTCCACACAGCTCCCAGCTCTGCTCCTGGCCACTCGCTCGTCCTCCATCCCGACTAACATCTCCATGTCCGAGAACCTCTGCCTTCCTGCTGGCATTGTGCAGGACTCTGTCTGTGTGTGTGTGTGTGTGTGTGTGTGTGTGTGTGTGTGTGTGTGTGTGTGTGTGTGTGTTAGTCAGATAGATGTCGGTGTTGACATCAACTCAGTCTGATGCTCTTGATTTGCTCTTTAATCTCACAGTATATCCTGCTCTTCTGGTCTTCCCTTCAGGTCTCAGGGTTCAGAGACCCTCCTTCACTCCTTCACACCAGCAGCAGCTCTGTGGATCCATCGTAGAGGAAGCAACAGGCAGAGAGGGGTTCGTTCACACGTTTAACTGTCCATCAACAAGCTGGACGTCCTCCCAGTCCCTCTGCTCCTGTCTGCTTGTCTGACTGACTGGCTGCCAAGGTGTTTGGTCCTGTCCAGTAGGTCATCCCCCATCCCCCTCCTCCCCAGTCCCTCCATGCCCGGACAAGCCCGTCTGGTCCCATTGGCTAGTCAGGTGGAAGGGGGCAAACAGGGGGAGGGGCTGAGGCCAAAGGGAGGAGGACGAGGAGGAGGAGGAGGTGGTGTTTATGACAGCGTCCTCCAAACTGTCACAGACTGAGGGGGAGAGAGGAGGGAGGTGATCAGTTTACTCCTCTGTGATGGGTGATGTGAAGGAAAACAGTTTGTAGGAACATTTCGCTGCTTAAAAATAGTTTTTTATCCCCTCACAATTTCTTGTTTCTCTCCAAAATAGGGATGATTTTCACCTCCTCCTCCTCCTCCTCCTCCCTACTGTCCCGAGGTTGAGGGGTCAACAAGAGAGGCGGGAGAGACAGCAACAGAGGATCACCGTAAGCCTCTTCCTGGACCCCGACAACAAACAGAACCCTTAAAGCAGCAGTGGGTAGTAATGGAGCAAATATGATTAAAACAAGATTATTATTTTTGCTATATCATAACAGTAGTGCATGAGACAGGTAACCTGAAAAAAATCATGTCCCTCTGTGTCCTCCGGCGTCCTCTGGTGCTCCTAAAGGCATCTACAAGATTCCACAGACGGGAGGAAAACAAGCAGTCAGAGCTGATCTGGAGTCTGCTGTCCAGCTGCCGTCTCGCGGACTTCGACCAAACGGTCAAACGAGGCCGAGCTGATCAAATATGAATCAATATTATGTTACGTTAATGCCTATTTCTCTCCTCAAATGTTTTCAGAATCATCTTGTAGTGTACAGTTTAGCTGTAAAATGAGAAAGTCCAGCCGGAGCACAGCCAATAGGAACGCTCTCTCTCTCTCTGAAATGACCTGTGATTGGTCAAAGTCTCCCGTCACGGGCTAGAGGTTCTAAAGCCTGGAAACAGAAGTCTAGTTTTCTCTCAGAACACTTGATGCTGAAAGGTTATTATGGAGAACGTTCTGCCTACTGAAGCTTTAAGAGATGTGGAGCTGGAGTGTGTGTCGGTGTCACCCGGTGCTGATACGGTACCACCCCGCCGTTGTTCCCCTCCTCCAACCCAACGCTGCCAGCAGCCTTTGCTATTCAAATGCACTGAGCTGATGTGAGAACAGGAGGCATTGTGTCGAGCCCCTGTGTGGAGGGACACACACACACACACACACACACACGCACACGCACACACACACACACACACACAGGTTTGAATAGGAAGAGGTTGTTGTATGTTTATATGCATCCAGTGTGTTCCTTCATCTTCCCGACGGATGCATAAATATATTTATTTTACACACATATAGCAATGTTAAATGTGTGTTTTGCTGTTCTGTCTTCGTGGTGAACAAACTGAGTTTAAGACGTTGTCAGAGTCAGGGAACGACATGTTGTTCAGTTCTCATTTCTTCAGCGGGCTGTTTATGACATAAACAGATCTCATGGGAAGGCGTAGAAATAGCACAACCTTTCTGTGTCATGATTTTAGGCTTTTCGTGTGTCATTTATCGCGACATTGTTACCATGAAATGGTCGCGCCATAAAAAATTAGGTTTAGGTTTGTTAACAGCGACACCTGTGGCCGTTAAATCAACGAAAGTCAGCGTCGGGCTCGCACTTGCTCGCTCTAAATAGACATGAACGAGCGTCGCTCAGTGAGGCGACACACGTCAGCTAAAACCACAATATCACTCTATATTTCAGCTGCTTGGCAGTAATGTTAGCTGACCAGACCAAGGTCTCTCCATGAACATGATTTAGCGTCTCCCGACTGCGCCCGCAGGAAGACACCGGCACCTGGTTGGAGACGACAACGTGTCTCTCTGCGGAGCTCCGTCACTTCACAAGACACAGGAAACCTCTGCTGGTCTGGAGGAGCTGCAGCAGTTATTTCTGCACAAACGTCCACTGTACATTCACTAGATATTCTCAGAGCTAAACTAACTCTTCTGCAGTGTGGAGTGAGTGCACGTTGAGTGAAGGCAAATAGGCAGAGGAGCAGAGACTCCAGCTACACGCGAGCGCGCATGGGATCCCGACCCGGTACATTTATACTCTTAGAAAGTTACAAACAGTCCCTTTAAATGTGGGGGTAAAGGCACTCATTTTTCACACACACGAAAAGTGTCAGAAATGATTGTGTGAAGAATGAGAGATGAGATGTTGAGGGTTAAATTGTATTCCTGCGTATTTATTTACCTCCACACACCAAAACAAATGCAACGTTAAAACACAAGGAACAAATCTAATATCATGTTAACATGTTAAAGTATCTCTGATTTGGTTTCATGAGACGTCTGTCTCTGAGTCCATTGTCTTCACCGTATGACTGACATGGACTATTGAGCAGGCGTCATGCCTTCGTAAAGCAGTCTGTGAATGTCAGAGCAGGATCACCGTCACCCTTCAGCCGTGGTTAGTTAAATACTGAGGTTTGGGTGCATGGAAACCAAAACACAAGGAGGCGCCAAGATAACCTGTCCACCTCCTCCTGGAAGCCGAGGACACGAGATACAGTTGAAAGGATTATAGCCTTCCGTCTGAGACTGTTTTAATGGCTTCAGTCACGTCTGAAGGGGAAAGAAAGAGAGAGAGACAACATGACAAACTATAGGAGGCGTAGAATAACAGGAGCAGGTGAGGGATTATCAGGCTTCAGTTACAGTCTCGTCCTTCAATCAACAGGCTCACTCACTTTGCTGAAAAACCCCGAAGTGTTTTAAATTCTCTGAGGTCTGAATGCAACTCACGTGATGACAGTTGATGCTCACTACAGGAGGAAGTCTCTTTTGATTGGCTGAAAAGTCAGGACAATAGCTATTGTTGAAACAGCTTCCTGAGCAGCCATCAAACTCTTGACACAACATATAATACAATAGAGTACGCACGCACTCGCAGCCGAGTGTGAAGCGGTCCGGATGAGAGTCAGCAAGTCTGAGGTTCTCTGCTGGAAAACGGTGGATTGCGCCCTCCAGGTGGGGAGTGAGTCTTTGCCCTAAGCGAGGGAGTTCAAGTATCTCGGAGTCTTGATCATGAGTGAGGGTGAAATGGAGCGGGAGATGGACAGGCGGTTCGGTGCGGCGTCTGCAGTTATGCGGGCGCCGTACCGGACCGTTGTGGTGAAAA
Source organism: Sebastiscus tertius (assembly GCA_916701665.1). Taxonomy (NCBI): domain Eukaryota; kingdom Metazoa; phylum Chordata; class Actinopteri; order Perciformes; family Sebastidae; genus Sebastiscus; species Sebastiscus tertius. The sequence continues at coordinate 32,104 of CAKAOH010014240.1, read as the reverse complement.
GGGAGCTGAGCCGGAAGGCAAAGCTCTCGATTTACCGGTCCATCTATGTTCTGTGTTTTGGGTAGTGACCGACAGAATGAGATCGTGGATACAAGCGGCCGAAATGAGTTTCCTCCGTAGGGCGTCTGGGCTCAGCCTTAGAGAGAGGGTGAGGAGCTCGGACATCCAGAGGGAGCTCGGAGCAGAGCTCGTCGAAAGGGGCCAGCTGAGGTGGTTTGGATATCTGATCAGGATGCCTCCTGGACGCCTCCCTTTGGAGGTTTTCTGGACACGTCCAACTGGTAAGGACGGGATAGACCCAGAACACGCTGCTGGAGAGAGGGACGTCTAGAATAACCTGCTAAACCTGTTAAACCTGCTAAACCTGGTAAACCTGTTAAACCTGCTAAACCTGCTGCCCTCGGCGACCCGGCCACGGATAAGCGTAAAAGAAAATGTATGGATGGATAATACAATAGAGAGACAGTCCGGTTTAGTTCAGGTGTTGTCATGATGCAGGTGTGATGAGCTTTATCTGTGTAGCACCGGAGTCATTACACATTCAGGATCTGGATTTCTGTGAGAGTTGTTGCAGACATTCATGGTTCAAAACTGCCTTCTTAATTAGGTTTAGGTTTAGGCAACAAAACTACTTGTTATAGGTTTAGGTAAAGATCATGCTTTGAGTTTAACCCATTAAGATCTGAGTCGTTTTTGAAAATCTCCTAAAACCTGAGGATTTCTGAAAAACTTGTCAACGTTTACAGAAACCTTTATTTCTCAGCCTCTATAGCAGATAGAAACATGAAATAAAAACCATTTGACAGCTTAGACTTTTGGCCTCCAGTACTGAAAATGATGACGTCATCTAAAACACATGCACGTTGCATACGGTCTTTATGGTAGAAGCGTTGCAACCGGTCTTAAAGGTATAAACACACAAATGCAGCATCCGGTCTTAATGGGTTAAATAAGTATGTTATAGTCAGGGTTTCTGGACCCAAATGCAGACGCTGGACAACAGGTAGGTGAAGTGATGAGTATTTTATTACAGGAGGTTTTGATTATGCTGGCGTTGACGGTGGTGGTGATGGGAAAAGGGGATTCTGGAGACATCTTTGCCTAACATCCTCCCAAAGGTGAAGAGTAACGTTACAAACACACCGAATTATGATCTCTGACATACGAGGCAGGTTTTTTAATTCAAATTTTCTTAATGAATTATTGGATGAAGCCCACAGATGTTAATTTTTTCACCAGCGAAAGGCATTTCACACCAAGATTATGGTGAAAATATGATTTGTATATTAGAAGAAATACTTTCTGCCGTTCCATTAATCCCGTGCTGACCCTGTGAACGAAGTGCAAACTGCAGGAATCAGGCATTAAGATGAGATGAGATAAGATATTGTGACAGCATGTGAAGGCTTGTTTGGACTCTTCCTCTCATACCTCCTCTGGACTCTCTGCCTCCGAGTGTTTAGGTTCTCCTCGTGCTCCAGTTTCAGCAGTTTATAGAAGCGACGTGTATGTATACGGAAGGATTATACGCTCGCTCGCTGGCGTCATGCTGGAAGAACGACGTATCTGTAAAAACATGCAGACATTTACTGTGAAATATAAATATCTATCTGTTGTCCCATAAATGACGTGAAAATAATCTTTAAAGAATCAATCAGATGCACATGTACACTGTGTACCCACTAAGCACGAGAGGGACACTTGAGGGATCATACATATTTATACCCACAATGCATTTGAAGGCCCGGAGCTGTGCTGGTGATGAAAACGTCCGTTCAGATACAGGAGCTGGTTTATCCAATCAAAGCAGCCAACTGCTGCACAAAAGGAGACAATCAGCCTGACAACCTTTGGTCTGGCTCTGGATTTGACTAATTGGATCAAGGCTCACTCAAGCTTTCATAATGCTGAACAGACAGGACGTCTTATTGGCGTCCGCTTTGCACGATGGTCAGCCTTAATGTCAGCCTTCTGATGTTTGTGACGTGTTTTCTGTAGTTGTGTTTCTGTACGTATTTTACTAAGTTTACATACTTATTTTAAGCCCAACCATGTTTCCCCTTACCCTAACTAAGCGATGTAGCAATGTAAACCCACCCACGGCGTCATTCGACAGTTGGAGAAAGTGACATAGTCTTAATAGCGTGAGAGTCCGTTCAGCGAGGTGGACGGATCAAACAAACACAAGACTTTCAACCAGGAGTAGTTTTTCGTAGTTGTTTCCGTACGTGTTTTACTTAGTTTCCGTACATATTTTAAGCTCAATCATGACGTTTTCCCTGACCCTTATGTGGTTTTCTTACCTAACCGTAACTGCGAGCGTTTGCGTGGCGTACAAATGACACACGGAAAAGGCTAAAATGCGTATACTCATGACACGCAAAACATCCGTGTAATGTCGTGGTATTTATCCATCTTCCCGTGAGACGGGGTTGTTAATAACATATGAAACTTTTGTCTACATTGGTCTAAATCCTGTTCATGTTTTCCTCCTTAATTATAGAATAAAACAAACAGGAGAGAAAGTGATTATTTTTAAATATTCAGGGACCTTCTGACACAAAGTACTGTGTTTTTGTGCTGTATCATTGCATCATGCATGAAACATAACAAACCCAACCCACATGTCCTTTAACCTGTAAATCTGAGACTCACATTGGGAATGAGATCACAGATTATTTATAAGTCATGTTTGTTGTAAATGACCCAAATATACATTAAATGTAATAATTCTGATAGAGCAAACAGCGTCAGCAGCTCTTCATCTGGTAAAATCATTAACACTTTGGAAGAGACTTATCAGAGAAATCAGTCTTGAGGGAGTATCTGTCTGTCTGTACCGGTGTGTGGGCTGCTGTAAATCCAGCTCAGTTCACATATTTCCACCGCGTATAATGTGAAATTATTCAGCGGTAAAATCGAATGTGAGGTCAGCGGACAAAAAGCATCCCTCCCTGCAGAGAGTCAGAGAGAAATGTATGATTTACAGTTCTCATTAGAGACGACATAAAATATCACGGATGGGTAAACACTCCTAGTGGAGGAGACAGAGGAGGATGAAGAGGGTGAGAAGACGTGAAGAGGAGGAGCGAGGGAGATGAAGAGGGTGTGAGGAGAGGAGTGAAAGAGCAGGGATCGCCGTCCTGAGGCTTCACGCCAGATTGTCCAATCACTCACTTCGCAGAGCCGGGAGCTCACTAACTAACTTTAAAGTGGTGAAGACATCAGCTGTCAGTTAGCCCTCGTCTTCATCACACACACACACACACACACACACACACACACACACACACACACACACACACACTGAGGACCAGTAAAGATCCATCATGTGGAGATCCTCTCCTTATAAGAGCATTCTGCTTGATGATAAGGACGAGCCAAGACGGTGATTTGTCCAGATTTAATAAGAGAAGGTGGTGATGTTGATCAATCCGCTCACATTTTTCCTGGTTACGCTTGAATTATTTGCGCTAACAAGAACAAGATGTATTTAATATGGACTCAGTGCAACAATAACATTCATAGGGTTCCCCTTACGAAAAGGTCAGTTTAGAAGTGTTTTTTACAGGTTTGGGGGTTTAGTTAAAGGTATAGCTCCGTTTTTTTAAAGTGAGGTTTCTCCCTTCAAAGCAACCAGACTCCTTAAAGGGACTATTTGTAACTTTCAGAATTGCTTCTTAACAGCGACACCTGTGGCCGCGAAATCAACGAAAGTCAGCGTCAGGCTCGCGCTTGCTCACTCTAAATATACCTGAACGGGCATCGCTCAACACAGTGAGGAGACACACGTCAGCTAAAACCACAATATCACTCTATATTTCAGCTGCTTGGCAGTAATGTTAGCTGACCAGACCAAGGTCTCTCCATGAACATGATTTAGATCTGATCTTAGTGTGGACTTTTCCTGCCTCAGCGCAGGCTGAGGTAGCGGGGCTCTGCAGCATGTCTCCCTGCTCTCTCCACCCGCAGCCGGAGAGAGCAGGGAGACACCGGCACCCGGTCGGTAACGAGACAACAACATTTATTATTAGCAGTTATTTCTGCACAAACGTCCACTGTACATTCACTAGATATTCTCAGAGCTACTAACTCTTCTGCAGTGTGGAGTGAGCGCGCGTTCACGTCTAGAGGTGGAGCGAGCTGAGCGAGAACGCGCGCTCTGTCTGAGTGAAGGCGAGCAGGCAGAGGAGCGGCTACACGCGAACGCGCATATGCAAGCGCGCATGTGTGGCGACCCGCTACCTATATTTATACGCTTAAAAAGTTCCAAACAGTCCCTTTAACAAAAACAGTGTAGACAAGTTTCTCTTTCTGCTCAGTTCCCCGTCGGAAAATATTCTAAATCTCATGAACACGCATAAAAGAAGTCATAAAAAGTCTGTTTTGCACAAGCTGAAGGTAACAGGAGACAGGTGACATCACAATAAGCTCTTTTAGCCTTGACGTGTTTAAACACATCTACACCTAATTATTATTATTTAGTCAGAGACAAACGGTCCCCAGCAGCAGGATGATCTGTTCTGTGGGGGGGAAAGAAAGGAAGAGCAGATGATCATTGTTCGGTGCCGGGAAGAGCGTTGATTGTAGAGAGATTAGAGCCGAGCTGTAACAAATGTGTCACAGTCAGAGGAGGACAAAAGGTTAAATGTGAGTCATACAGCAGATAAGGGAGGACAGCGGCACAGAGAGGGACGCAGACGGGTAATCGATTGTGTGTGTGCATGCAGGAGGGAGGGAGGGAGGAGGTGAGGACAGCTTTTCATGTTGCTGACGACAGACCACATTCACTCTGTAGAGGAGACGAGGAGGAGAGGTTCTCCTTTTTCACCCACTTAATGCTGCAGTTTTTGGCCTCAAATCCTTCTACAGCATGATGCTTACCACTTCTGTTCCTCCTGAGTTTATATCTCAGAGCTGGAGGTGGAATAAGGGCCGGGTTACACTAGAGAAGAAGTGGTTTGAACATTGTCCAACCACGTCAGAAATCAGAAGTGCTGATATCTGACCTGAACAGCTGCTCTGGAAGGTAGTTAGGAGTTCAAACCCTGGCTCCTTCCTCACCTCATCCCAGCTGGCCAATCACGCTGTATAGTGGGAGTAAATGTTGGATTGTCGGATTCGTAAAGTTACAGAAATGTCCCCCTTAATCCGACGTCGGAAAGGTCGGGGTGGGGTTACCGAAGCTGTTCGACCATCCGACAAGCTCCTCTGAGTCTGACACGGCACTCCGGCCCCTTAAACCAGCTGCAGGGCTGATTAGTGATGTTGAGAAATAGTAAACCCAGAGAGAGAAAGAGGGCTTGTTCTGCAGGAGTCATACGGTCTGCAGACCCTGACCTCACACCGCAGCTATATACAGTAGATGTTCATTCATTCATCTGGGGAGTGAATCTCTGTTGGCTTGTATACTGTAGATAACAAGCTGTCACTGGTCATGTTGAAAACAAACACAGCTCTTATTCTAAGGATTTTTAGATGTTTTGCTGGAGTGCTAAAATCAAATTTGTGATATCAAGTATGAACTCTTATAGAGTCTTATATAGATGACCAACCTGATCTCATGGGAAGGCGTATAAAGGTGTTAGCATGACATGCAGAATGTCCTTAAAATGTGGTGCTAACACATTTTAGGCTTTCCGCGTGTCATTTTTACCCCATGTCGTTACCGGGAAACAGTCGCAATTATGTTTGGGCAACAAAACCAACTCATACTGCCAGATCCTACACACTGGACCTTTAAAACAAGTACGTACATGAAGTAAAATACGTACAGAAACACGGAATACACATCACAAATGTCACTAAAGTAACACTTTGGGAAATGACACGCCAAAAGCAAGAACAGCGTTGTTATCGCACGCAAAATACTTACAAATTGTCCTGTCAATCATGTGGCATTAGGTGAGACTGGGCAGAGATGACCCTGAGAGCAACTAGGAGATTGTTCTGAGTATATGGGAACATTTTCTGTTTCATAACTGAGAAAACTACAAGAGAATAAAGCAACAAAATCAGTCTCCCATTCATTCAGTAGCTTGAACTTTCCCAGGTCATGGAAATAACATATTGGAACTCTTCATCTAGGTGTTGTTTCCCCTTTAAACCGTAGCTTTTACAAGTAGTTTCCTCTGTGTTCGCCTCACAGTTTGTAAATGAAAGTGATTGTTGACTGCCAAACAAAATAGAAACATGTTTGTTGTATTTCTAGTTAAGGGATCGAATCCTCAAGGCTTAAGGTGGTGTAGTGGCTGGCAGCAGAATATCTTCTCATTGTGTGGTGAGGATTTGTTTGGCTGACTTCTCTGTGCACCAGACCTGCAGAGCTCCAGGTGGCCGAGCAGCAACAGGAGAGAAACACAACGGGCACTGCATGAAAACATGCAAATATTCAAAGACAAAGGAAGACAAAGAGAGAAGTTTTTGCGCCAACGTCAAGGTGGTTTTACTTTTACTGAACAAATAAGTCACATTTGCATGCACGCACTACAGAAAGACATGACGGTTACCGTGGTGACGCAGTGTGATCAACAATGCATCAGAGAAATCATTCAAACATCATTCTTCTTCAGATCGTGATATCCAATCAATCTATGCACAGACGAAGAAGATAAAGGACTGCTGCACAACCTCACACAATGGTTCGTTTGATATCTTATGAAAGAGTTAGTCCTCATTGTTTCGTGCATTCTTCTACAAATGTCAGAAGTTACGTGTCAAATAAATCAACGTTGACTTCTGGTTTCACCACGAGACACCACCAGCGGTCTCGTGGCTGAAAGTCATGTCCCTACGGGTCATGGCTAGAAGGTAGCACACAAATTACAAAACTCTGGTGAGATGGTTAAGGTTAGGCATCGACCTTGAATGGTTAAGGTAAGGATAGGGCGGATGTTGTTGTCTTGCTACAGGTCCAAGAGTCAGTCCAAAAGAATGTTGACTCAGCCGTTAGTTTTGCCAGATCAACGTGAAAGCTCCTGTTGGATGTGAGGTGAACTCCTGGCTGACCCCGAGCTCTTTAGTGGAGGATAGAGATGGTCAGACAAGCAGGAATCAAGGCTCCCCATGCAGGTCAACATTCCTCAGTTGTGACTGGACCGATGAGTGTGTTATGTGAGTGTGAGGGAGGGAGGGAGGGAGGGGGTCGCAGGAGTCAAGAGGGCATTCATTCATTCAGGCTGTCAGTCGGAGGGATATGTGTCCCTCAAGGGGCTTTCAGTGTGATCATATCAGAAGTTGATGTGGGTGAACGTAGAGCTGCGGATGTGACAGACACAAACACTGCAGACTGCTTTCACTCTCATTCACACACTGTAAGGTGTTTTACTGCTTTATCTTCATCGGTCCTGTGAAGTAGAGATTAAACAGAATTAGTACAGTCAACAAACACAAAGAGTAGAATATCTAACAAGTGGAATAGCTGGCTTAAAGGGACTGTTTGTAACTTCTTACACGTATAAATCACACGGGTCGCTCACATATGTGCGCTCGCACACTGTTCAGACTCAGACTCCAACACAAACTACACGGAAGCACCAAAACCGCAAAGTTGTATCTAGTGAAGCCCGTCTGTTAAACAGTGTTGGCCGCGGCCAGAGGACGCGGGGAAACCGAAGCTTTGGTCTCCAGGACCGGAGTCTCTGCTGTACTCTGCTCCTCTGCCTGCCTTTACTCAGCTCGCTCCACCTCACGTGCACGCATGCACACTCCACACTGCAGAAGACTTCGTAGCTCTGAGAATATCTAGTGAATGTTCAGTGGACGTTTGGTCAGAAATAACTGCTGCAGCTCCTCCAGACCAACAGAGGTTTCCCGTGTCTTGTGAAGTGACGGAGCTCCGCAGAGAGAAACGTTATCTTGGTGCTGGTGTCTCCCCTGTTCCCTCCGGCCGCGGTCGGGAGGCTGAGGCAGGAAAAGCCAACACTAGGATCAGCATTGATTCATGGAGAGACCTTGGTCTGGTCAGCTAACATTATTGCCAAGCAGCTGAAATCTAGAGTGATATTGTGCTTTTAGCTGACGTGTGTCTCCTCACTGTTTGGACCGATGCTCCTTCATGTCTATGTAGAGCGAGCACAAGCGCCAGCAACAGGATGCTGACTTTAGTTGACTTAACGGCTACAGGTGTTGTTGTGTTAACAAGACATTTCTGATTCTTACAAACAGTCCCTTTAAAGATGATTCATAAATAATGATGTGCTTACAACAAGTAAAACAAACAAGTACTTCCTGTAGTTCTTCTCAGAGTTAACAGAGCCAGACCTGAGCCAACACCACAGGTGATGTATCTGAAGAATGTGTGTCTCATGCCAGTCACCATTATCACAGATCTGTCCGCAAACACAGATAATCCTTCTTGTCCCCGAGGTGGCGGAGCGCTGCTGCTGCTGCTGCTGCTGCTGCTGACCTCAGCAGCTCAGCAGAGCGGCCGGTGGTCGGTCGGTGTCACGATGCTGCAGCTGAGGGAAGCTTCCATATGAATGAACACAGGTACAATAATAACACACACGTATTACCAGACTGACTCCAGTTGCATTTTCACACACAGGTGGCTTTAACTCACGTGCAGGACGAAGTGTGACGGAGACTCACACCACATCCTCTCCGTCTCTCTCTGTATCCTGATGTTTAAAGAAGGACAAACACTTTTCACAAATCATCCGCTGAACATCAAGGTTCACAGTTAATAATACACTTTATTATTTGAATGTGTATTAACATTTGTCTGGTAGACGGTGCTCAGGTGTTTATAGTGAATTAGATGTGCTCCTCCTCTGTCATCTTCCACTATTCAACACATACTGTATATTTACCGTTGGACCAGTACGAACATGAGAGATGACTCAATGTTTAGTGAATCATTTGATATCCTTCAGAGTTTATTCCTTCAGCGTGTTGCCTCGTGTCCCTCCGGAGCTGTGAAATTAAAGTTTCATCTGACAGAAAATAGGCAGATAATGTTTTCATGGTTCTGTTTACTGGAATTGACTTTGGTAAATATACAGCACTGTGCTCCGAACGCAGGGATAATATAACCCCTAAGTATCTGCTCATCCACGTGACCGACGTGCCACCCGTGACGGTGTTGATACGGCGCTGATTGAAGCAGAAAGCAGCGATCTGGTTTCACAAATACCACACATGTCTTATCAGCACGTGATGGGATTCCTGAAAACTGGGAAGTCAGAGTTGATCTTGGAGGTGAGAGAGATTATACTCTGTACGGTATTATCTGGTAAAGCTGAGACTAATCTGACACTCACATCTTTACTCGAGAGAGACAGCGAGGAGGAGACGTTCTCCTCAGAAGTAGTGGTGTTGACATACCTACAAGAAACACACGTCCATGCATAAAAGAATAATGATCTAAAATAAGATAAAGAGTTGAATGTATTCTTCCTCAGGAGAGCTTTAAAATAAGAGAGAGCAGTCAGAGGTGAGATATGAAGTTTGTAACAGATGATGAAGGGATGCAACGTCGTCCTCTCCCTGTGCTTCTTACACTGATGGAATGTAACCAAGTACTTTTACTCAAGTACTGTATTGAAGTACAAACTGGAGACGACACATCTCAACAAACATTAACAAACCATGTATCTGAATGAAGCAGAGTTCATGACGTGAAGAGGAGCTGCTTGATTGGTGGGCAGGTGACCTGATAGCAGATTATGTCCAAGTGAGTAAAACCATTAAGCTGATAAAATATGATGCTTTATGACAAATTAAAGGCAGGGTTGACGATGTTCTCCAGTCTCTACTATTTGTTATATTGGTTGAAATGGTCTTTACGCCCCGACAGCGATCCGTTACTGATGAGCTCTGAAAAAAGACCTGAAAAGAGCCGTCATCTGTAGCTGCTGTAATCCTGTAAAAACATCTACCAATCACTGCCTCGCGGTCCGCTTGGAAAGAACCAATCAGATGCCTCCCTGCTCGTACTATACCCTTGGCGTGCACCAACCTGAATTCAAAGCGCATCGCCGCCGCATGTTTCCTGGAGAATGGAAGAGAAAGCTCAGCCCTGCAGTAGCACTGCCGTGGTTACTGGTCATGAGGTAGCGTTGTTGAGTTGAGGTCCTCTCTCCGCTCTGTGTCTGTGAAGTAGTTACGATGCGGCGCTGCTCGTGCATGTGTGTGTGGGAGTGGGGGGGTTTAGACGGAGCTCCTGAGGCGATGCTACTTTCACATTATGCTCCATTTCCAACATGGTCGGCCCTATCTAAGGAAACAAGGTCATGACCAAGGTGTGGTTTTGAAATGTGAAGATGTGGTTGATTCCAAGATGAGATTGAGACCTTCAAAAACTGGTCTTGAGACGGATCTCAAGTACTACAACACTGCTGAATACCTCCTCCACCACTGCTTTTACAAGTACTGACACTGCAGTAGTCCAGTCCAGTTCATATCTGACTGCACATGAAAGTAATTCTTTATTTCTGCATGAGAAAGCAAACGTCTGAAACATCTGGTTGCAAAACATGCCTTTCAGTCCCAAAAAACTCTCTTATCCCTCAGAAACAAAGAACAACTTCCAGAGACCCAGCGTGAGTTGAAATTTGAATTTCAAATCCTGAACTCTACCAGCGTCTCCTTCAAGTCCTGAACTCTACCAGCGTCTCCTTCAAGTCCTGAACTCTACCAGCATCTCATAGAAGAAATGTTTCATTTTGAAATAACCACTACATACAGGACTCTGTAGTTTTTATAGCGTTAAGCTTCTGTTGCACCTTCCTCCTCCTCCTCCTGCTGTCAGACCTGATCAGAGACATCCAGTAAAACGTTGAGTTTATGGGAAGGAGAGTTTTTTTATGCTGTGGGACTCTTAGTGAGGATATGATAGAAGACAGATGCAGGCTAAAGGCGGCAGGCTCCAGGCTGGAATAGTTGATTTATGCCAGACCATTTTCCTGACACGCTTCTTCTCACTCTGAAACTGAACGTTTTATTGCTCTTCGGTCGCAGAATGAAACAAAGTGAAACGTGAGGGGAAATGAAAGAGAAAGTCTTTCCATGGTGAGACTCAGAAAACGTGACCGTCGTTCTGTTGTTTACTACGAGACCGCTACAGCTGATTAGAATCAGTCAGAAACATGCAGAGAGACGACAGTGCAGGGTAGTGACACAATACTTAGTTACTCAGTGATGGGACTACTTTGTTCAGCTCGTTTTATTAAACACAGAATGGGGAGAAAGAACCGGTGACGTTACAATGACCTGCTACGCATCTTAAAGGAATAATTCACCCAAAACTAAATGATATATGCTTAATAAGTTACTATCAAATATTAAAGTTACTATTTATCTATCTATCTATCTATCTATCTCTCTATCTATCTCTCTCTCAAAGTTCTATCTAGTGAAGCCCGTCTGTTAAACAGTGTCAACTCTTCTTGCTTCAGCCTCCCGACCGAGGTCAGAAGACACAGAGGAGACCGTAGCTTTGGTCTCCAGGGCCGGAGTCTCTGCTGTCCGCTGCTCCTCTGCTCCTCTGCCTGCCTTCACTCACACACCGTGCTCCTTCTCACTCTCTCGCTCCACCTCTCACGTGCATGCTGCTCACTCCACACTGCAGAAGAGTTAGTTTAGCTCTGAGAATATCTAGTGAATGTTCAGTGGACGTTTGGTCAGAAATAACTGCTGCAGCTCCTCCAGACCAACAGAGGTTTCCCGTGTCTTGTGAAGTGACGGGGCTCCGCAGAGAGAAACGTTATCGTCTCCGACCAAAACTCCGGCATCTCTCCCGTTCCCTCCGGCCGCAGTCGGGAGGCTGAGGCGGGAAAAGCCAACACTAGGATCAGCATTGATTCATGGAGAGACCTTGGTCTGGTCAGCTAACATTACTGCCAAGCAGCTGAAATATAGAGTGATATTGTGCTTTTAGCTGACGTGTGTCTCCTCACTGTGTTGAGCGATGCTCCTTCATGTCTATGTAGAGCGAGCACAAGCGCGAGCAACAGGACGCTGACTTTCATTGACTTAACGGCCACAGGTGTCGCTGTTAACAAGACATTTCTGATTCTTACAAACAGCCCCTTTAAGTATATCTCTGATAAGTACATAAAAGTAAACTCAAACTCTCTTATTTTAAGTTTAAAATAAGTATACTACTAGCACACTTGAATAAACTTCTTTTTGGTAAGGTTCAAGGTACAAGGTGTACACAGGACACACCAAAAGCAAGAATGGCGTTCTCATGGAATGCAAAATGACCAACAATTTGCCGTGTCATTCCTACGTCATTGGGTGAGACCGGGCTGGGTGAGCGATTAGTAAAGTCATGTAATAACTTTTTAAATGAGTAATTACTGTAATGGAGTTGTATAACAAAACCAGGCTGTGATTGAGGGTAACTCCCGTTCTCTCTCCTCCCACCTCTCTCCCCTCCCACCTCTGGGTGCTCTGCTCTTCAACATGTGTCCCTGGAGTTTCTCCTCTTCTTGGATGTTTTTTATGGTGATAAAAAGTTCCTTGACACAAGACATAATCCACTAATGTTTAACTTCATATCTCTCAGCTATATTAAAGCCACGCTGTAGTTTATGGAGGTGATGGTTTTATTCTAGATCTCCAGTGTTACAGCGTGTTCCTGACCTCATTCTGAGAGCAGCAGATTCATGGCTTTTGTCCACCAGGCGCTGCAGAGCTGACACATGATGGAGAGTCTCATTAATGTAATTTACTACGACCGTCATCACCCTGCGAGTTCACTCTGGCTCGGCCTGCGAGAGCTTCAGCTTCAGCTCTCTGGTTCACTGCCAGCGGAGCATTATGGAGATCCAGGTTGGGACAGTTAGCTCACGGTGCTAATGAGGCCCATTTCTCTGCAACGGAGACAAACTAAATATTGACTTTCATAACACGCTGAGCTAACAGAGAAATGCTCCGGGTGCTCAGCTACTGAGGATCAGCCAGAGACCAGGACCAGAGGCTGGCTGGTCTAACTGTTAGTCTGGAGGTCAGAGAGGCAGCGTTAGGACTGAGAGGTTTACAGTTTGAATCCAGGAACAGTTGAAATATAGGTGAACAAAGAAAACATGCCGAGGTACAACGGACTGAACTGGAAAGTAGCGCTAAAATGCTGGTTTACTTCATCGGAAGACAGAAAATAAACATTTCTGTTATATACCAAACAATTCAGCTCCTTCAATGTGAAGGTTTCCTGCTCGTCTCCGTCCCGTTAAAAGGTTTGGGATTGAAAGCAATTTTATTGACGTCAAATTCAACTCCGGAAAAACCATGACAGGAGTTTTTGTTTATTTATACAGCACAGTTTAAAGGTGACCTGCGGTTGACCAAAGTGCTTTACACAGAAATTGACAAATGACAACAATGACAAAAACACATATTGACATTTCTAAAACACGGAAAGCCAGAGACAATCAGGATGGATTTGAAGCAATCAGTGGTGGGAGGCTGATCGAACATGTAGAGGGAAGCAGATCCACAACTTGGGTCCAACCACGGAAAAGGCACGGTCACCTTAACGCCTCCAACGACTATCCGGGATGGAAAGCATGCAGCAGCGATCAAGAGAAGGAGTAGTAATAGTAATATGGCAGGATTTGTTTTAGACTTTGTTAGCAGGCGTGCAGCCGCATTTTGCACCAGCAGAAGGCGTGACGGAGTCGTCTGACTGACTCTGAGATGGAGAAATGGATTATTGTCTCGAAATCTCTGTGCTTGACTTCGCTTAAAACTCTACGGTGGTAAAAACACGACTTAACAACTGCATTTATCTGTTTATCAAATTTAAGATCAGGGTCATATGCAATGCCAGGATTCTTAGCGTAGGGTTTGACATAACCAGAGAGAGGTCCGAGGTCACCAGCTAGTGTTTATAGTGATCAAATGATAGGAAAGATAATCAGCAGATTAGTCACTAAAAAGAACTGCCCGACTCAAAATGTGTCTTTACATCATCTGTATACTTTCTGGAAGTTAGTTCTTTATGAAAACGTAGGTCAGACTAATGGTAACTACAGCAGAATATTGTAGAAATGGAGCAGAGATTGTAAACGTTGATGAGTGTTTGTACATAGATCCATGCTGTGAGACAGCTGTATGAGGTGAGACAGGTAGATAGATATCAGACCTTAACTCTGAGCTGAAGGAGAAGAGCGAGACCGAATTAAAACAAAACAACGAAAGAACAAAGAATGTAAAAGATAACAGACCATGATTTGAGAGTAAAGCTCAGTTAATCAGCCGGGAGGAGCCGCCGTTGTTTTTGGCAGCGCAGCAGTAAACCCGCCCTCGACGGTCATTAATAAACAGCTGGTTTATCACCGAGCCGTATCCAGTAAAGTGTTGAAGCAAATGACTCAGAAAATGTCTCTCACTCCATTTCTTCTTCTTATATTATTATTGTGGGTCAGTGGGTTTGTTAAAGACACCAGATATGTGCAGCTGGAGGCTCTCCGACCCCGGGGTTGGAAATGATTGGAAAATAATGCTTTTTTATAGTAATTTTTGATGTGCATCACTTTCTTTTCTTTTTTTTATTCCTCTTTTTATTGGAGATTTCTGAGTGAAACACACAGCTGAACAAAAGGAAGAAGTATTCTGTTCAGAAACCACAGAGCAGCCTCGGTTATCCCGTTGATATATTGCTAACGTCAACACGTGTCCACGCTCTTCATGATTAACGGTGAAGAGGGAGAGTCGACCCGAAGCAGTGAAAGTGAAGCTGTTGATTAAAGGCTGAGGAAGAGGAGATGGAATCTGAAGTATGTACTGACCTCACACTACCACACCTGGACCTGAGCTCAACCTCAGCAGCAAACAGAGTGCACGTTTGTGTGTGTACATATTTGTGGTGATGACGCATATACAGTGTGTGTGTGAGTGTGTGTGTGTGTGTGTGTGTGTGTGTGTGTGTGTGTGTGTTAGCGGCCCGAGGACACACACAGGTGCAGCGAGGCGTGAGGTGGATGACTCAGATCTGCTGAATCTCTGACCGTCAGTAAGTATCCTCTTCTCCTTCTCTACCTCCGTCCTTCCATCTCTCTCATCGCTCCGCTCAGCTGAATACACACAAAGCTCTCCCTGCTGACGTCCATCTGATAACGAAACACTTTCTATCTCTGTGTTCATCAGGACGCCGAGGAACAATCTTATAATCTGGTGAATCGCCAGCGGAACGTTGAGGTTAATTCACTGGAACTGTGACATCTGATCGCATCATACCGACGCAGCTTCCTACTAAATCTGATCACAACTATTACATTTGACCTTCTGTCTATGTGATTTTGAGTAAAGAGATTATACGTGACAGAAAATAATACACAAGGCAGAGGTTTCCTAAAATGGAGTTCACTCCACCGAGGTCATTGTTTTAATGAGCAGTGATTTAGTAATAGTTGGTCATAGCGAAGTGTAGCCTCCAGCATGTTTAAGATGCAGCCTGTCTCCCAAAAGTTATGTTTCCATACAACAAAACTGCATTGTCAAAGTTTCGAGGAAAACATATTTTCTGCCGGATTAAGGACTTTACACACCGGGCGCGTGACGAATAAACAACACCAAAATACAAAATACTCGCCTGCGAATATTATCCGTCGAGGGTTTTTATTGTGAAAGGTAAGACCAGAAGGAGCGGATCTGGTCTGCGCTGCCTTTATCAAAGTTGAAAGGAGTAATAAAGTTTGGCGTCTTGGTTCAGACTACGGAGCCTCCGTGTTGTTGTTTCATAAATATAGACGCAACTCAACCCGTTCCGCACAACGTGATTGGTTGATGCCTTTATTCACGATGCAAAAGCTCAGAAAATGAACCCTGTTCCAACTTTTTTGACACATAATATTCGCATTCATGACAAAAACAACAATTCTAAAAAATATATTGACGTGCAAATTAATCGCTCAAAAAAAATGCTCCCGATGTGTAAAGGTCTTTATTAGTTTTTGATGTATCACAAAAACGTTTTCTAATCAAAGTCTGCGGACGTCCGTGTAGAGAGGAGGTCCAGGTGGGATGGATGGGTTAAACAAACACAGGGCTTTCATCCAGGAGACGGCTGTTTGTTAAAGTTAACGTTACGTAACAAACTCATTTGAAGCCATAACCAACTAGTTTTGTTGCGCTTTTGTTTATTTTGTTTCAATTCCCTACGTTAACTACGTGTTTAAAACTGCGGCTGTGATCCAGGAGAAAATACGTTTCCCTCGAAACTTTAGTAGGAACATCATTTTGTAGGAGACAGAGTTGTTAAAATGTCTAGCTTGTACTGACATCCAATTTTAGTCCACATGCACCTGTGGCATTGCATCCACTGTCCTATTTCCTATCGGGTCAGAGCACATCAAACCGAGGAAAGGTGTCAGTCTGATCACATTCACTTCATCACATCGTGCTGCAACACCACTACACCTTCTGTCTGAATGACGCGTTCATGTGTCCGTAGCATCAAATGAGGCGTCACTACCCATCCTGTAATTCTCTGTTAATCTGCTCCAGACAGGATGTTACGGGTATCTGTAGGTCACCGATGTGCACAACTCCCACCTCTCCACACTACGTCACGCAGCCCGTCGCGTGTCAGACAATATCTAACTTCCTGCCGGGAGGTGGGTTTGATGAAAAATGTGTTCGAATGACTCTTCGACAGCGGAGAGGCATGTTGGAGCAGCAACCTCTTAGATTCACTGACAGAACGTCAGATACGGAGAGAAGCTGATATGTAGGTTACTGTGTTCTACTATGTGCTCACAAATTACTGCTCTTAAATGTGGCTGACAGCCCACAGCGTGTCTCACACTCTGCAGGGAATATTTCCCTGAGAGGAGAGGTAAAGCGATACTTCCCTGAGATCTTATCTGATTTTCTGATTTAGAGCTAATCTCTGTCAGGTGATTGTGAGTCCAGAACATAACGTGAGGAGGGAGGCCCACGCTGAAATTGAACAGATCTGAGCTGATAGTTTTTACCCCCCAGAACATGTGAACTTTTCCACTGGAGAAGAGGAGTGATGCAGAGAGCTCTGTGGTACATCCACTGATATACTGCGCTCACAAACACACAGCATATCCAACATCAACAGTTGCCTCAGTGATGCATCGAATACACTGGGACTGTACTCTGTAATTAATTTATATGGAGTTGTGAGCAGGAATCTCGTGACTCAGACACGCTGAGATGAAACTAATCAGGCGTGGTTCTAGATGTGAAAAAGCTTCACTGAAATGTTTTGTTTTTTATCTCAAACTTCACAGAAAACCCCAGAAGGCCGAGCCAAAGCAACATTTGTTATAGTTTATAATCAGCTCGTAAAATATAACTCCGCCAAAAATGATCCTCGAGGAGCATCTGAGAAGAAAAGATGGAGCAGTCAGAGCTGAATATTTCTGCAGATTTCATCAGAAAAGAATAGAGAGGTAACGTATTTTCTTCCAGCAGCTCGTTTGCAGGAAAAGGCGTATAAATGCCACCATAATGCGTAAGGCGTTTAGCGTACAATAAATACGCCGTTCTTGTTTTCAGTGTGTTATTTGTGCGCCATGTATCCTGTACTGACTGCAATGTAAATGCATCCGTGTATAAATGCTACAGTAAGAGTTAGTAATGTAGAATAAAAAGCAAGAAAGACCACTTATGATGGGCGGGTCCAACAAACACTAGACTTTTAACCAGGAGACTTGTATTGGAGACTCATAGTGTTGACCGGTGTTTTGTTTTGTACGTTACATTAGTGATGTTTGTCACGACGATTGTTGCGTGTTTTTTATTGATGTTTGTGACGTTTTTTCGTAGTTGTTTCTGTACATGTTTAACTTAGTTTACGTACTTATTTTAAGCCCAATCATGTTTTCTCTAACCCTAACGGTACGTGTCCACAGGCTCCGTGCTTTCCACGCTCCCCATTCATTGTCTATGCAAGCAGCCGCGCAATGGTGTCAAGACGCCCGCTCCTTATTTGCATAAAGTTGAGGTCCTGGCTACTTTATGTAAATCACGGGCGTCCGATGTGACTCGCCGCCTCTCCAAACTCCCGAGGATCTTTTAAACTAAACGTTGTCGATCCAAAATAAAGACAGATTCATCAACATGGATTATTTCTTGCTTCAAATGTTTTCAGAAACACATTTCAGTGAACTATTTACGTGAAATAAGAGAAGAAAGTTTCCAAACAAGCCTCCAGACTGGTTCCAGTAGGAAAGCTGGGAGCAGCAGCCAACGGCGGGAAAGCGTTCGTCCAATCAGGAGCCGAGTGCCTTGTTTCTAGGGACAGCACACCAAGCGTCCAATGCTGGGAAGCGTCACGTCCCCTCGCGATAAAAACGCCCCTGTGGACACGTACCATTACTGAGAGGGTTTTCTTGCCTAAACGTAACTGTGGACGTTTGTGTGGCGTACAAATGCCACGCTAAAAGGCTAAAATATGTACTCATGACTTGCGGAAAGTCCGTGTAATGTGGTATTTGTACGCCTTCCTGTGAGACCTAGTTGGTTTTGAGGGTAACATATTTTCTCCTGATTACATTTGTTTTTGACGTATCACATATACGTCTGATAGGTGAAGTCCCGCCCCTTCTGGTGTACTACCATGGGATGAAATATGAACGGTAGTCATCGGAGAGAGACAAATAATCTTTTGATCCTGTTTGAATTGAGTCTCACAGATGATATTTGTCAATTTAAAAGATAGTTTTGCAAGTGAAATGTGTTTATTAAGAACTATGGTGTTGATTGGAACTGGGCCGATGTCTGGGTCAGCAGCTGGCCTCCAGGTTCCAGAAAGACTTGCCTCCATCCTGCTGAAGTGCTCTTGAGCAACACTTGGCAGAAACAGAGCCATCGCTGCTGCTCCGCTGACCTCTGATTCCTCCGGAGAAGCAGAGGATTCCTCTTCAGGGATCAATACTGTAAGTGCAACGTTTACATTGGTCCCACATTCCTGACATTAGTCCGCTTTAGTGATCATAAAACGTGGCGTAAAAACTGGTAAACATGCTGCATTCCTGCGGAGAGCTCAGCGGGAGAGCTGTCTAATAACTCTTCACACAAGTGACGAAGACAATGCAGCTGTGGCCGGATCGCTTAATCTGTTTTATTGGAGGAAGAGAAGAAGAGAAGGAGGCGTCCTGAACCAAATATGGATGTGAACATATCACCTTGCTCATCTGTCATCATGCTGACAGCGTATATATGTGCTATTTATCCTGATCCTGAACCTGTTGACCTGCACAAATCAAGGCTTTTAATCAGCTGGAGCAGTTTGATCCCTGCTCTAGTAGCTCATTAATACTCCGTTGTAAACAATACTAAATTACACACTGACTCCAGATCAGTGCTTTACTGCAGGGTTCACACACAGCCAATGAGAAGCAGGCGTCTGAGATCTGGACGGGGTTTTAGAGGAATGAAGGGCGGAGCTCACTGGCAGCAGCAGAACCACAGACGATCCCACCGGGCAGCCGGCTGAAACGCCTCCGAGACTGGCACAAAGCTGCGGTGGCGCTGAGCCGTTAGTCCGTCTGCCCGTCCACTTCAAAGACACTTCGGTATCAGTCACGCTCGCTCCGCTCCGCCTCCAGCTGACCTGGAGAGCGTTCACAGTGAGATGAACTTGTGTTTGGAACCAAAGTTTCTTTGTTTCTCAATCAAATCAAGTCGTCCTATCAGTTGGCGTTCGCAGTTTAGTGAACGTCTTTCATCCCAACAACTGAGCCCTACAATTAGGGTTAAATGAAATAAACCTCTCATTCCACCTAGTTTAAAAGGTTTATTTAGAGAATATTTGGGGGAAATGAAACAGAAAGGACACGGCAGCCGTCTGGGGAATATCACATTCCTCCAAACATTTGAGACGAGAAAGAAACCATGTGAATAAATCACACTTCCTCACCCAGCTGATGGGAGCGTCGTGAGTTTGGAGGGGTGGCATGTCAAATCAGCGAAGCTCCTTTCAAAGCGTAAACACACATCTGGCCCGGCGAGGGTGACCAGGTGTCCCACCTGCACAGCATTTCTATCCCTTGTCCCACGTCTCACATATTGAGACGATGTCCCACATTTTCATTGACTCTAGTTTTCAAAAGTCCAAATTCTTTTTGTGCAAACATGTTCGTCTTTGTAGGAGTCAGTCGAAAGTGTTCCTGCAACGCTCCAACCACTGATATGAACCACATTCACAACTTTGCACAAGCACTGTCGGATTAACAGAAACCAGAAGTTATTAATTCTAAAGGAGGGTGAATGACTTCATCACTGATATGTTACATCTTGCAGTCCGGTTTTTGTGTCAGACCATCAGAACAATTGGAAATATAAATGGATGTCTTTATTTTGACGAGAGAGAACTAACTAACTAAGTTTATACCAGTGATTTTAATGATGATTAGAATGAAACATGACATTTTTTTTTCAACCCATTCCCTCCAAAAGTGTCATTGTGTTTAAAAATAAATTATGTCAATCACGCTTGTACATCGACTCCGAAACTTTCGACCGCCGGCAAAAGCCAAAAGAGGGTTGTTTGACTGCTCAGAGCCACCGTCCACTAACGTCATCATCCAAAACATCATCTGATAAACTGATTGTCGTCTCCCAGCACAAAGCACTTCACGATAAAGAAATAAAAGATATATTGTTTCAGCTGATGGTCTCGAAACAAAGGATGTAGGAACGATTAGACAGTCTAGTGATTGAGCTCTACAGGGCGCTAAACGAGAGCTTCTAGCTGATGTCATTCATTCATTAGCCTCGTTTGGGAGTAGCGTTACCCGTTGCACCCACATAACTGCTCAGGGGCGGGGATTGTGTCTAACAAATGGTGCATCAAAAGTGAGAATAGAATTAGAGAAATGACAAATATGTTCCTGGATGGCATAAACAGGAAACAGCACATACACTCATAGAGTCACATAAAGTGCATTATCAGTGTAGCTCAGTGAGGAGGAACAAACAGGAACACTTTGTCCGTGACCTGATTCACACTGAGCAGTAAAGGTGTGTGTAAGCGCTGTGCTTTACAAGAGAGACGTCAGGTTAATATGACTTTTATGAGAAGAGGAACGTTGTTCAGCGAGTGACTCAGAGGGGAAACATGCGAGCAGCTGCTTCGGGTTTGACCTCTTTCTTCACCCTCTGTAGGTAAACATTATCACAGGAGGTCCTCATACTGTCACTCTGATCTTATCTGGTGTGATGCTGCACGGTTACGGTGAATTAACACTTAAGACATGTTTCACTGTTACATCTTGTGTTTGCATAACAATATAATCATATTATCGCGATACAGTCCCACTGCAAGACGTCCAACGAATGCATTTAAACACTAAACTTTGACTAGATGATTTGAAATTGTGTGATTTCCTTTTTAATTTCTGTAAACCAAGAGACAATAATCCACGTTGATCCTCCTCCCTCCGTTCACCCAGAGAGATGTTGATGGAAAAATAAAATCTGCCCATATGGTTTCTATTTCAGGGTGGTTTCTGTTGAAGTATTCAGCTCTGAGAATATAATAACAAAATTATAACTAAGATGACTAACACATTTCAGATATGCTTGGAAATTATCCCCTCGGGTTGGGTTCGGTCCCACAACAAGAATGACGAAGGCTGCTCATCATCGTCGTGTTGGATGGACTCCGTCTGTCTCCTGCTGTTGTTGGTTTCCACCTGGACAGAAACACTGCAGGTTATTTACATCCCAGTGTCCCCTGATGTCAGCATATCCTGTGAAATAAGAATAAATACAACATTTATGATATGATGGAGCAGAGAGAACGTCATATAAACCTTTCATGGTGGTGGAATATAATCCTCTCCTGGTGTTCTGCGAGGTCTGATCCAGTTTGAAGTATTTACAGAAGAATGAAGAAATCATTTTTAGAAAGAAAACATGCACAAATCATACGATATAAATGAGTATAAGCGGTGGTATAAATGAGGAGTTATTCCTAAAAAAGCATATCTTCATTTATTTAATTCTGAATTTCAAATATTTGCCACAAACATTCCTGTATTTCAGCACCATGCTGCGTTTCAGTCAGTAGCATATAGTAGTATAGTAGTAATAATTTGATGTTATTTTCTTTTTTTCTCGTAATATTCTGACTTTATTCTGTAAATCTCAGATGTTTTTTCCCTCAATGTGGTCCTAATACTCCATCGTACATTAGCACTTTGGCCCTCACTGCATTAGACTTATATTCTATATACTGAGACTATAAACTGTGTTACCTTCATCACAATGGTCACATGTTTTGTGGCTCCAGACAGATTTTCTTTTTTTTTCTGCCTAAAATGGCTCTTTGATAGTAAAGGTTGCTGACCCCTGGTCTAGGAGAAGCACACCTTCCAGCACCCTATAGGGCTTAAGAGGTTAAATCAGGTCTTAAGTCCTTCAGGAAAAGTCCATATAAAGTCACAAGTCTTTATAAGTAAATTGCAAGTCAGCACCGGGTCCATCGGGTAGAAGAGGTTAAAGGAAACGCTACTGCGCCTGCTCTATGGGCCCGATGGATGTGGAAGATCATCAGGACATCATGGTGTCCAATCACTCCATAATGCATCCTCTGTGAACCTTCTCATCTGGGAAGCAGCGGGTCGGTCCTTCACTCCGATAAAACCAGTCAAACATCACGTATGGGCCGCGTCCTGAACGTGAAGCTGGTTTCATAGAAAGTGACCCCCGGCTCGCCTCTATAGAGGAGAAAGATGTTTACGGTCTGCGGCTGCAGAGGAACGAATCACATACGGTATCATTCAAGCACATATTGAAGTCACGTATTTCTCTCAGTCCCCTGTGGATCGCATGGTTTCAGAAACATCTGTGGCATGTTGGGGACTTTATCCTCTCTCTCTCTCTTTCTCTTTCTGTTTTTCTATCTCTTTCTCCCTCTCCACCCCCTCTCCACCGCTTTTCCAGAATGGTCTGTATTTTGGGTGTTTCCGAAGTATATATATAGCTGCATACGTCTCCAAACCCACTAATCAACATGACCACAATCCCAGACTTCTCCAGGAAGCCCGGCATGTGGTCGCTCTCTGGAGAGAGAGATCTCTGATTGGCTGAAAGAGCATAAAAATACCCCTCAGATTGGTAGAACGGAGGTCCTTTCTGAGGGAGGAACAGCAGATATCTCCTCAGGAACTTTATGGACTGGTAGACTAACAATATGAGAAAGGTTTTAACCATTTGAAAACACGAGTCATGAAGCTCAAAACATGACAAGGATGGCTTGACAAAAAAATCTGATTGCTGGAATTAAGTTTTTTTAAATATTGACACATATCTCATGGAAATAAAGTCATGATTTTACGCACCACAGCAGCATTAAAGTCCCTCGGACGCCGTGTGCCACAGTGCCAGAGATAGATGGGACCGCAGGCTGAATGAACACTGTAAGATGACTTAAGGAGTGACACTGTGTGACTCATTCTGTGTGAATCACCGCTGTGTTGGAGCCTCAGAGATGTGGTCCACAGCCACATCATTCAGACGCAACAACAGAGGATTTGACTGTTGAAGGAGGGGGGGGGTCTCTGTGAAAGGAGGTCGCTTGAGGCCGGACTGCTTCTCTCTGAGTCAACTCAGGCTACGCTCAGAGCATATACTCACTCATCTCTAGTGAGCAATGAAATGTCCATTAACCACTCAAATGCAACTAATTCAGTGTGTTTACATGCATGTACGTATTTCTGCAGTCACATCATATTAATAACAAGAAAGCAGGTTTTCCGTAGGCGGTTTACTGCAGGAGGTCAAGTCATTTATATTCACCTTGACAACCACACGGTATGAAACATCACAGTGTTTCTTCACTCTCATACACCGTTCATGTGCCTACAAAAAGTAATGCACTGTAATTCATATGTAATCCACATAATCGTGATCCAGGAAGTATAAAAAACGCCGTGTATGGAGGAGGTCGAGGACGATGGGTGGGTCAAAAAAACACCAGAGTTTGGCCCAGGAGGACGGTGTTCATGTCCCGTGTGAAAACAGAAGTCAACCTCGATTTATGTGTCACTTCCTGAGTTATTTTAACCCAAATCACCATCTTTTCCTAAACCTAACTAAGTCGTTTTGTTGCCTAAACCTATCCAAGATGTTTCTTAACACACACAAAATGCTAATTGTTCGTAAGATATCATATAAGCTGTTGTAGGAGGATCCGTTGACCAGGAACATGACAGACTTCAGACAGTGAGCAGGCTTCTTGTGTGCACATCGGAGTCCTGCACTGGGTCGGGAACCCACCACGGGGAACCTTCAAATGAGCTGTGTAAAAAACACATAGCTATAAACTCACGGGTACAGGGGCGGATCAAAATGAACTGTATGCAGGTTTGGCAGCGGAAGAGAACTAAAATATGTTGGGATTTTTTCTGGAGAAATCAGGAATCATTAGAAAATGATCGGGCTAATATTAATAATATAATATCACATCGGTCCGAGGTTTAACCTGAAAGCGACCCCGTAACCAGCAGAAATGATGAAAAACTTTTCATGCACACAAACTCATCTCAATCACGGGTTGTTTTTCTCCAAAGGAGGATCATTTCCAGTCGTTCATTTTGTGCTAAACTGAAATGCAAACTTCAAAAATGTTCTTTGCTCTGCTCTTTTTTTTATTTTCCTTTCCTACTGCAGTACCTGGAGCTAGCTGATGACACAAACTTACACTGATGTCAGAAGATTTTTGTTATAGTTTGTTTCCTGTTTTAGTTTGAAAGTCCTCTCCTCTTGTGTTTTGTCTTGTTTCATTTCGCTCCTCACCTGTCCCTCATCATCAGCCTGCTGTCACCTGTCCCTCATTATCTCCCTCCCCTCCTGGTGGATTTAGTCTCTGTGCTCCTCGTGTGTTTGGTCAGTTTGTTTAGTTGCTGCATGGAGTTCAGTTTACCTGTATCTACTTTTTGGACTTGAGTATTTGGGTTCTTCCTGTCTGTGCTGCTCCCTGCAATACAAACACACTGAAGTCCACAGCTAATACTGTAGATAATGTGCAATCTAGTCAGTAGAATCTGCAAAATGAAAAGAACAAGAAGGTGTGTAAATGCATTGAAAGAGTCACTACAAGGTGCAGGCATTGAGAATAACTCATAATAGAATCATCAAATATTACAACTATTGCTCAACGGAGTCTGTAAACATTTATTAGCTTGTTTCCTCCGACAGGCTGTCCTGCAGCTCGTCAACTATAAATGCTCCAGAAGAACTCTGCGTTCTCTCATTATGAGCCAGAAACACTCGTTATTTGCTGTTCTGGAAGAGCCTTTTGTTCTACTGTTATAATGTTTGTGTTTTCTAGGCGTTTCCACTTTTCCTGCAGACGTTCCTTCCACCTATGTGTACTTATATTACTGACATAACATAATATTAGCAGAGCTGTGACGTCCAAGCATTCCTCCCTGTGTTTTAATGTGTGGGTGTGGGTGCTGTTCCCTTTTATTTAAACTGAAAGGTTTAAATAAGCCTGGAAAGGTCCAGATACTTCGGTCTGTACTGAGGTTCATTTCTTCAATCAGTTGTGAGTTGGAGTTGTTGCTGTTTTCACACTTCAGAGCCCTTCGAACTTTAGATGGATGGATTTTAGGAAACATATCTGTAGCCAAGTTTCCGTCAAGGCAGCCTTTAAGAACGCTTTAGGAGTTCTTCATGCGGTCACTATAGAAAAACAAGACAACAATTTTCTTGCAGACCTCTGAAGGCCATTAACCGCTAACCTCTGATAGATGATGCTTCTGCAAGGAGCCAGGACTCTAGCAGGTGTACCAGGCTCTTGACACAGCTCCTCAATCAACACAATCTCACGGGAAGGAGTATAAATAGCACGAGATTACAAGGACATTCTGTTGCATATGACTTTTATTACGCCATGCAACGAAACTATGGTAACGGCCGCCCTGCTGAGCAAAGACACGTCCAAAAGACGTCCACTGAGGAGCAAGAATGAAAGATTTTGCGGCGTCTTTTTTTAAACGTCTTTTTAACATTCAACTATTGACGCTGAAGTGACATCCTTAGGTTTCAAAATCAAAGATTTTACAACGTCAGTTACAGACGTCCAAAGCACAGCTTCATACGGTTCAGAATGAACGTTTTTATGACGTCTTTCTTGAGCTAATTTCAGACGTCCCCACTGTACTACAATTAAACCAACTTAACTTCTTTAATTGTAAATGAGGCCAGAGTCTCATCCTGTCTTCACTAGCTATCAGCTTTATTGAATTCCATGTTCTGGTCATCAAACCTTATTGCTCCAAGGTTGGATGACCACGGTGTCCAATAAAACGGGTTCTAGTGAAGGTGATGTGCAGGACTACAAAATTGTAAATAAAGAATTTGATTCTTACTCCCCTCAGATGCATCTGTCCAAGACTTACAGGTGAGCAAGATGTTTTAGTAGCCTTATTTACAACTGTAAATGTGTGACATGTTATCTATTAAAAATGACATTGTTTGAAATGACAAAAGAATACTTTTTACTTTTACACTTTAATGAACAAATATAAACTCCCCTCAACTGGAACTGTTAAAGAACAAAGGCATTCAAAGTTGTACAGTCCTGATGCCAAAGTACTTAGTTTACTTTACACCATGGATGTATTAAGAGAACTGGATCCATCGTTGGAGACGGTGCTCCGTTCATTCCTATGAAAGCTGCTCAGCGGAGCATGAAGCCTAAATGGCTCGACTTCGGTCTGGAAAAGTACCTGGATCTTGGGCACATGGAACATGCGCAGTAGCTTCCGCTCGGTCACATGACTCGGTAATGTGCCTGAACCTAACTGCGCAGCAACAAAACCACTTAGTTAGGTTTACATCATGGTTGGGCTTGAAATAAGTACGTAAACTAAGTAAAATCTGTACCCATATGTCACTAACATAACCGACGGATAACTCAACAACACTGTGGGACATGAACACGTTAATACGTCATTTAGTGCCACCGGACCGCTGCAATCAACGCTACTGTGTTTCAGAAATGTGAATGTACCTGAATGCACCTTTTCTAACGTTCCTCAGATTCATGGTTTCCATTCATACCTGTATGAACATTGCCGTGCAGAATGTTTGTGCATGTGTATACAGTTACTAAACCCAACAACAGTGGCAGCTCTCCCTGCTATCTATTCCCACTGAGCCCTGCTGGACGGTGACCAGCAGATGTTCCTCATATATCTCACTGCACGTCCCTGGTCTGTCGTCGTCTCGGCCAGAACTCTCACAGCCAAAGATAGACCCAAGAAGACGGGCTGCAGCATCCTCCCATGCCCTCTTTTACATGAACGCCGTGCCCTCCGAGGAACCCGACCATAGTTGGCTGAATGGCGATCGTACTCAGACGTACATCCTGTCATTACACAACCGGCCAGCTTGGCAGGGGCAGCTGGAAGAAGCCCCTCGGCCATGCTCAGATGTATCCAGATACTCCTCCTTCCTTCACTAAATGAAATGTGAAGGCCGGGGCTCAGTGTGAGGATATATGTAGGCCCCCGGGGGAGAGAGAGGGGAGTCAGCTGAGCACTTAAACCTCCACCTATCTCACATCTCACAGCCTCAACACCACATATTACACATCATGTCAATACATTCACCTCATATGCCTTCATGAGATGTGGCGTATTTATGAACAAGAAGGAGCACGGAGGACATTGAGGTGAAGGAATCAGCCAACAGCTGAGGCAACATCTGGAGAGATGAGACCAGTTGCACCCGGTCAGGCCTTCAGTAAGAGCTTTATAATAAGTTTCTGCACCTTAATAAAAGTTTATTAAAACTGAAACTTAATCACTGCTAAGGTTAATTCTAAAATCAATGTTTTTGGTATTATTTGGTTTAGATATTATTAAAAACAGGACTGGAACCTAGAATCACTTTTATATTGATCTAGATAAGTTACCACGTTTGTTTACATCAGTTATTTTGTGATATTCTGTGTCTCTTATACCGTATGTGCAAAAAGATACCAGAATCAGAAATGCCTCCGCTACACTCTAAGATGCTGGATCGAGTATCGGCGAGTCTGTGCAGCGGTCCGATATCACGTTATCATATCATTAATTGGAACAACAACACAAAATGTCACTCACTACCATGGATGTATAAAGAGAACTGGATCCAGCGTTGGAGGCGGGGCCCCGTTCATTCCTATGAAAGTTGCTCAGTGGAGCATGAAGCAAAACATTTTCAACTTCTGAGATGAAAAGTACCCGGATCTTCAGGCGATCTTCTCCATCCATCGGGCCCGTAGAGCAGGCGGAGCTGGCGGAGCTGGCGGAGCAGCGTTTCCTTTTACTCCGCCTCCCCATCCTCCTGAGGCTCAATCACATGAACGGAGGAAGGGAAAGTTAGTTAGTACAGACGTCTCTTTCCTAATGTAAGTCTATGGGAAAAAGTATTTTTGGCCCAATGGCATCACGTGTCTGACACAGAAGTTGTTGTACCGCCGTTTGACCACTATGAAAATTTGCTTCAAAGCCCGGCGCTCTTCCTGGAGGCTTGCTCGCTACCTGATCCACACATCCTACCCGATCGATACTGCACATATGCAACTCTCAACAGAGATGATAAAGAAGCGAGACGGCTCACTCGTTGAGAGTTGCATTAGTTATTCCTAGATTTATGTATTTAAATCCTTTTCCAGTTATGACTGTCAAACTAGATAATGAAATAAAGTTTTATGGAATTCGTTCTCTCTATGTAATTACTCATGTTTTACAGGGTTTAACCTGAGCCAGGCGACAATAACGATAGCGATCATTTCACATCCACACAGGGTTAGTAGTACATTGCAGTACATTGTGAATTACGTTTCGAGGGACGTGTATTGTCGAGGATAACGTTGATGTATCACAAATATGTTAGTAATGATCGCCCAAGGAAGTCCAACATCCTCTGCAATTTACGTTCGTAGTTTAATAACGTAACAGACATTGATGATGTTTTACTAAATCTAACCAATTCGTTTTGTTTTGTTTCAGTTTACATCGTTAACCACGTGTTGTGGTCGAAACGTAATGGAGAATGCAGTTTAGTTGTATGGGAACGCAATTTTGTAGGAGACAGGGTTGCTGTATCGACTAATATGCAAGATCAGCCATCGGAATTGGTATCGGGAAGGAAAAAATGGTATCGGAACGTCTCCATGTCCCATTCTTTCTTCATTCAGGACACTAAAACATTATTCAAACCTTCACTTGTATAAAGCCGTCTGGCTGCTCCGTCATGTAACACACCGCTTCATGCCAGCAGCCGTTGGTACATAACTAAAGCTAAAGTTGTGATTACATCAGCTGGCAGTAAAGAGACGGCTGTTTTCACAACAGAGAAGGTATTCTGGATCAAACGTGGATTTCAGGTCCGGCCCAGTGCGTGGCTCTGGGTGTGTTTGTGTTCAGGTTATTTTGGGTGCACATCGTCGGGTCAGTCGGTGTAATAACAGCAACCAGTGTTAAGTTTGATTCCCACCATATTAAAAACCCTTATCCGTTCACAGTCCTGTAAGACACCTGGGATAAAAACACCCGCTAAACACCATGTGGTATGTGTTTGTCATGTTGTGTAATGTTGTTATGAAAGGCAAACAAAAGGCATTCTTTGGGTTTAGGAAACCTGTGTGGGAGAACTAAAGAGACGGTGTTAGGACTGCTACTACAGGTTATAACATTCCTGTGATGTTGATCTGCTCCACTACTTCACTGACTCTGTGGATGGACGCAGGTTGAAGACTTTTTCATGTATATCTTTGAGAGACAGGAAGTGAACTGGAACCACAAAGATCATTGTGATTCACAAAGATGTGATTAAATGAACACATGGTCTGTTTTTTAATGTACACAGGGTCAAAAGTCCCCATGGTTTAGCCCTCTTAGTTGCAATTAAAGAGATCTGAATGCTCGATCGTAGAATGATATTTTAGACAGTAGTGTGGCTCGAACTTTCTGCAAAGCTTTGGAGAAGACTCTCCTGTGTTAACATGACAGTGACAGAAAAGGTTTTCCCAATTTAGTGTAAACTGGGATTTGAACCTGGGACCTCTCACATTGTTGGATAACTAGAAAGAAGCAGAACCTCCTAAAGACATTTCGTCACAGGCTTTATGCAGCTTAGGAACTGGCTAAAGAAAAACCTCACTTGACCCCTAACACTGTTATTTTTGGACGTTATGTTACAGCTCACAATGCTAAAGGGATTTACTATTTACTGTTAATTGAAAAAAGTATGTTTTCTTTAGCGTATAATCACCTGAGAATAAGAACCGTTGTGTTTTCGTTAGCTCAGAATGAGCCGACTCCTCTGGTTGCTAAAAGAAGTCTGATTGTATAGAAGTCTATGAGAAAATGAGCCTACTTCTCTCTTGATTTATTACCTCAGTAAACATTGTAAACATGAGTTTATGGTCTCAATCTCTAGTTTCAAGTCTTCTTCAATACAGCATGATGTTCATTTAGTAAATTATGGTCCCATTTAGAGTCAAATAGACCATAAAGCAGGGGATGCTTTAGGGCGGGGCTACCTTGTGATTGACAGGTCACTACCACCTCATCTTACAACTTTAACCCTTTCAGTGTGTTTTCACTTCATCAAAGTTAATTAGAAAATTTTGGTCGCCTAAACAATGTCTGTTCAGCGTTTGGCTGGACTTCGCTCCACCCTCTTGTGTCACTTCTGGTTGCAAAAAACCAAGATGGCAAAGGACAAAAATGCCAAATTCAAGGCTTCAAAACAGCAGTCCACAAACCAAAAGGTGACGTCACAGTGGCTACGTCCACTTCTTATATAGGCCTAGGGGTGGAACCTGATTTAGTAAAACCTTGCTAGTAGTTAACACCTCAGGAAAGACTTCACACACAAACTTAGTGATTAATTATTGATTTACAAATAGCCGGTGTAACCCGATTCCTGGTGACTGTGAAGGCCATAACATACTATAAGATTCATTTTCATACTCATCTAACTGTTCACTCCTGCTCTGCATGAAAGCATCTGCATTCGTAACGTTGCTTCAAGCAACACAAACAGACTTCTCACACTAACCTGCATGAGGCGTTCACAGATACAAAAACATGTTTACAAAGCTTCACTGATGGAGTGTGTGTGTGTGTGTGTTCGTTCTTCAAGTGCAGGTTGTCTCGACCTACAAACATGATGAATAAACAGCTCTATCAGCTCCTAAAAATAAACCCCGGGGTGAACGGGACAGACGCTAAATAGTGGCGGTGACTTACACGGCGAGGCAGCCGTAAAGTCACGGTTGCTATGTGTGTCGGTTGCTATGCAATCGCTCGTCATAACCAGGGAGTTAATCAGCAGTTTGTCTTCTTTTATCCTGTTTTTATTCATTTATTATCTAATAAAACCACCTGTTGAGGAACATGCTCAGTCACATCCATCTGTATAACTGTACAACAGCCTTCACAATGATACTTGTTTCTGTGATGTGCTATTCTTCCATTGTTGTATTTGAATGTTTATTTTAGAACAAATTCAACTGATCTGATGCCTTTTGAATCTGCTGGCTCAATAATACAATCACATTATACCAGTTCAAAAGTTCAATAGTCCTTACACTGACAAACAGTCACTCAGAGAATTGACCTCGAAGTTGTCTACACCGGCTCTGTATGTAATTTGTTTTAACATCACTAATTTCTTTAACGCATCTTGTGATTTTTAGGTTGTAGCGGGCTCAGTTTTAAGATTTAGAGTGAAGATACTGGTATCATATGAAACAAGATAACCTGATGAATCCATCGGTACCAACCAGGTCAGACTAGCTGGTCATGAAGGAGGTTAAATAACGCTCCTAACTTACGCTAAATTTTGACACTGTCTGAACACTGAAACACTGTCATGTCCATGTTCAAAGGGGTCCCTTGACCTCTGACCTCCAGATCAGTGAATGTAAATGGGTTCTCTGGGTACCCACGAGTCTCCCCTTTACAGACATGCCCACTTTATGATCATCACATGCAGTTTGGGGCAAGTCATAGTCCAGTCAGCACACTGACACACTGACAGCTGTTGTTGCCTGTTGGGCTGCAGTTTGCCATGTTATGATTGGAGCATATTGTTTTATGCTAAATGCAGTACCTGTGAGGGTTTCTGATCAATATCTGTCATTGTTTTGTGTTGTTAATTGATTTAC
>CAKAOH010014218.1:2085-26484 GCA_916701665.1 Sebastiscus tertius | reverse complement strand
TTCAGCTGCTTGGCAGTAATGTTAGCTGACCAGACGAAGGTCTCTCCATGAATCAATGCTGATCCTAGTGTTGGCTTTTCCCGCCTCAGCCTCCCGACCGCGGCCGGAGGGAACGGGGGAGACACCGGAGTTTTGGTCGGAGACGATAACGTTTCTCTCTGTGGAGCCCCGTCACTTCACAAGACACGGGAAACCTCTGTTGGTCTGGAGGAGCTGCAGCAGTTATTTCTGACCAAACGTCCACTGAACATTCACTAGATATTCTCAGAGCTACACTAACTCTTCTGCAGTGTGGAGTGAGCAGCATGCACGTGAGAGTGGAGCAAAAGAGTGAGAACGAGCGCGATGTGTGAGTGAAAGCAGGCAGAGGAGCAGAGTACAGGAGAGACTCCGGCCCTGCGAGACGGTTTCGCTCCACTAAAATGGCCTCAGCAGAGTTGTGAGTTGTGTCTCTAAAGCCCTGTTTACACAGCTCGTTGATGGTGGGACTACTTGCGGTGTTATCCCGCCTCGCTGTTCTGTGTAAAAGGTACGGACACGGAATATGGGGGTGTTGTTGTTTCCGCTGAGCCGGCAGCGGAGGTAGCCACAGAGGCAGATCGATGTCTATGCAGAAGGGGACAGCGGGCATGGCGGGACTACGTGAACACGCTAGACGCCGACGTCGTTGTTACACGTCATGCCGGCATCTCAAATCGCAACCGGAGCAGCATTATGCCAGCTTTGTTTGGTTCAGTGGAAGTCTCTCTAAAGCCGCCCACAGCGATAAAATCGCTCTTTGCTGGGTGTGCCTTTGTTTTCTCACGGGGAGAGCGGTGCCACTCGACTACGCTGGAGCGCTACCCCCCGACACGGCGCACCACTCCAAATTGCCACCGAGCTCTGCCCTCAGAGTTCAAATTATTTGAACTTTGACCTTGGTTACCGCTGACCTTTCGAAGCGCAACAAATGATATAACGGCTGCAATTATTGTTGTTGTTGTTGTTGCCTAGAAACAGTGAATGGCGTCCTTGCGCAGTTTTTGATGACACATTGTACCTGTGCTGTACTTTGACTCTTTGCCTCTGCAAGGCTCTGCGCCACGCCGGTTTCCTATCATGTGAAGGCAGCTTTAGAGAGCGAGTGGAATATGTTGCAGACGTTGCGCGCCAATAAATAACCAGCTGTCGATTCATGATACTTTCTCATCTCTTAGTTTGAATACTTCATATATAATGTTAAGAAGAGTTAAATAAATAAATGTTACATGATAAATAGAAGGTTTCAAATGACCCTAATTGGTATCGGCCGATACTGCCTCGAGCAATCGCTGATCGGCTTGATCGAGTCGGATTCTGAATAAATAATGCTTTCAGGTCTTTCCTAGTAACTCTCACCTCGTCTTCGTGTAATTCCCAGTGTCTTTGTGGCTAATCTGTCCCGTCGGTCTCTTCCGTTCCCAGCCGACTATAAAGTTCGATCGTCAGCCGGAGTACCTGGACAGCACGGGGGGGACGCTGCACCCCTACCAGCTGGAGGGACTCAACTGGCTGCGGTTCTCCTGGGCTCAGGGCACTGACACCATCCTGGCCGACGAGATGGGTTTGGGAAAGACGGTCCAGACGGCGGTCTTCCTCTACTCGCTCTATAAAGAGGTGAGTCGGGGATGTTGTAAAGATGTGTGTTACACAGCTGTACAGGAGCTCAGCACATCAAGTTCAAGTTTGTCCTCTTCATGGCCTTCATTAAATTAGTTTCATATTTAGTTTGAAATAATTAATTTGACCTTTTAATTGAATGCAACTTTGAGCTGAGCAGTGATGGTTGAGCCTCCCTGTGTGTGGAGCTGTCCTCCTATTGGCCGGGAGCCATCCAGCCATTTTGTGTAAATCAGGTGAAATCTGACGACATTAAGTTCGATCTCAAACAGTAAACATTCCCAGACTGTGATCATGTGAGCGGCTGCTGCCACCTAAAGGAGGGAGGCCACACTACACTTCCTGCCAGAGCAGCAGGAGACCTTTTAGACTTCATTTATCTTCTACTTATTTGATATATGATATTTTCTTTATTGTAGTCCAGTTCAGAACCAGGTGAGGTGTTACTAGTGACTTGAGTTCATGATCAGTATCAGGATGTTTTTAGAGTTTGTTCAGACTGAACAAGCTCTAAAAACATCCTGATGTACCAACACGACGAGCATTTACACATAAGAATGTGTAAATGCTCGTCGTGTTGGTACATTTAATATCTTTTGAGGTTTGGACCAACAGACGGACAAAAACATTAGAAAATATTGTTTTTTGTCTCTTTGTTGATGATGGGTGTTTTTTGCTATGTCGACATTTTATAGACCAAAAGATTCATAAATGAACCAAGAAGATAGTCATCTGCTTGTTATTAATCAATTGTAGCCCTAGGTGAAATCATAACCTGAAAGTTCAACATGATGTATGATCCAGTATGTAAAAATAATCCTTCTCGGAACGTAAATGAGCATTTATGATGAGTCATTATTGGGACCATATGTTAAAACTATACAACCGGCCACCATCAACCCAACAACTGCCCATATAATAAATAAACAAAATATATTCACAAAATGTCAAGAAAAGAAACATTCTTCCACTTGTTCTTCTTATTAGTCAGAAATATACAACTGTACACCTGAATTCAAGTTCCTCTCTTTCACCCAACTAAGACTAGCTTAGCTGCCTTCTTAACTCATCGTAAAACACTTCATTCAAACTCGACAGAAACAAAATAAAACTCACCAAAATCGTCTTGGTTAGTCTTCCAACTGTTCCAGCAATCACCAACTCTGGTTTTAGTCGAATTAAACCTTTAATTCACAGTGTTAGATTTGAAAAGAAACAGCCGTTATGCTCTCCTCAAAGTGACCAGACTCCATAGAAAGAAACAACAACTTGACATTGAAGATTGTAAAACACACTTCAGACTCCATAGAAACTGAAATATAACTCGCCAAACCCGTCTTGTTTAGTCTTCACACTGTTACAACAATCATCAACTCTGGTTTTGGTCGAAATAAACTCTTAATTGACAACGTGAGATGTGAAAAGGAAACAGCCGTTAACGCTCTCTTAAAGCAACCAGACTCCATAGAAAAAAACAACAATTCATCAACAATCACCAACTCTAGTTTGGTGACATAAACCCGTAATTCATAGAGTTAGATGTGTAAATCTGCTCTGCTGTCTCTCTCTTGGCTCTCATTCTTCAGAGGCAGACCATTAAATTAGCAAAATAAAATGACAAACCGCCCCAAAAAAAACCCAACCGGCAATTCACTCAGCCAATCACAGATAGACAATATATTCGTCCTATCACCCAACCCTACCACAAAGCTCATTTTGAGCCATCAATATACTCAAATGTCGGTGTCACTTTGGCCAAAAGGCTAATGTCTCATGTTTGAAGGTAAGTCTGCAAAAACATAGTGATTTTTTAGGAAAGCTGAGATTTTACCTTTTTTATTTTTTTTCCCCGTCATATATACATTTCTGCTCTCCTCATTTCAGTTCTTATTAGTTTGAAACAAACACACAGTTGGTTTCTATAGTTTTGAACTGACTTCCTGTCTCTACTTCCAGGGCCACTCTAAAGGTCCGTTCCTGGTCAGCGCTCCGCTCTCCACCATCATCAACTGGGAGAGAGAGTTTGAGATGTGGGCGCCCGACATGTACGTGATGACCTACGTCGGAGACAAAGACAGCAGAGCCGTCATCCGAGAGAACGAGTTCTCCTTCGAGGACAACGCCATCCGAGGAGGGAAGAAGGCCTCCAGGATGAAGGTGAGAGGAGACGGTACCGAACGAACACCTCAAACTCCTAAAAACGAACGCACGGATCATTTTAAACTTCTGGTTCTGTTGATTTCCTTCAACAGAAAGACTCGTCGATCAAGTTCCACGTCCTGCTGACCTCCTACGAGCTCATCACCATCGACATGGCGATCCTGGGCTCCATAGACTGGGCCTGCCTGGTGGTGGACGAGGCCCACAGACTGAAGAACAACCAGTCCAAGGTAGAACTACATCAATAGTAAAACCTATATCCGGCTTGGGAATATGTACTAAATAGTAAATGTTTCTCTACAGCTGTAGACATGTCTTGAACTGCTGGAATGAAACAGTCATCAGCATGAGCAGACGCTCGTCACTAAAGCTGAACTGACATTGTGGGTCTTTGTTGTTTTTCTTGTTTCCTGCTGTAGTTCTTCAGGGTGTTGAACAACTACCCTCTGCAGCACAAACTGCTGCTGACTGGAACTCCTCTGCAGAACAACCTGGAGGAGCTTTTCCACCTGCTCAACTTCCTCACACCTGAGAGGTTCAGGTAGGCGCCGGGCTCCTACTCAACATCCTGCTTTATTTATTTTAAAGTCCTCAACATGGAGGCTTTCCTTCAGGTGTGAGGTCATGATGTATGGATCAGCAGTGGAGTTGATGAGTTTTGCTCTTGATGTTTCGTTTAGAGAGCCTTGTACCTGCTGTTATTTTTCAGGCACTGAAGTCTCTGAGGGCATTTTCACATTAGGTACGAAGGATCGGTACCGTGCCCGAGTACGATTGCCCCCCCCTCCGCTCAGCTTTCACATTAGTAAAGTTGTTCCGTACCCGAGTACACTTGCCTTATCACCCACGTATATTTCTTTATGTTGAGATCAGCTGTTCGTAGCGGAGCAGCGTAAAACACTTCATTCAAACTGGACAGAAACTAAATAAAACTCACCAACACCATCGTCGTTAGTCTTTCCAACAATCTGGTTTGGTCTAAATAAACTTTTATTTCACCGAGTGTGTCTCTCTCTCTCTCTCTCTCTCTCTGCCCGTTGAGCAGCTGAGCGTCTCTCGTTCTTCGCAGACAGACCATTAAACCAGCTAAATAAAGTAACCAACATCACTCAACCCCATCACCTATTGTCTATATTTTAAGGAACCTCTCACCGGCCTTCCTGCTGTATCATCCACGGCCGTGCGGTTCTGAGGATGAGGTCGGTGCATGCTGCGCACAGATACAGACATACTGTAGATATGAAACTGTTTTATATGTATACAGATTTCGAAGGAGACCGGCGGCGTTGAAAAAAGCCTGAATAAAGCGTTTTATTCTGCTTTTAAGCTTCTTGCGACTGCTCCGATTTAATGTTTGTTGTTCTTCCAGTCAACAAACAGTCATTTAAAGCAACGTTGAGGGTTGTAAGAAAATATTAACTTGGAATAAAAAAAGTGTGCAGAGGTTTAACAAATACCACAAAACCAAAAGCTTCCCAGTCTGTCGTGGGTGTCGGCAGTGTGACCGTACAGTCGTACCTGTCTGTGTCTGTCTGCAGTAAACTGGAGGTCTTCCTGGAGGAGTTCGCCGACATCGCAAAGGAAGACCAGATCAAGAAGCTGCACGACATGCTGGGTCCGCACATGCTCAGGAGACTGAAGGCCGACGTCTTCAAACACATGCCCTCCAAGACGGAGCTCATCGTCAGAGTGGAGCTCAGCCCCTTGCAGAAGTGAGTTCTTCTACATAATATTAGTCCTTCAAAAAGATCAGAGCTGTGTACAAATAGTCAAAAGAAAAGGGTAAATGTGCATATCCTGTTTGCAGGAAGTACTACAAATTCATTCTGACAAAAAACTTTGAGGCTCTGAACACCAAAGGAGGAGGAAACCAGGTGTCTCTGCTCAACGTCGTCATGGACCTCAAGAAATGCTGTAACCACCCTTACCTCTTCCCCACGGCTGCTATCGTACGACCCAAACATCCTTTTCTATTAGTTCAATATTATAGCCAGACTTTCTCTGCAGTCATTTCAGAGTTTACAAAACCTAAATGTTTTGATCGGTCGCTCCAAACAGGAAGCTCCAAAGATGCCCAACGGGATGTACGACGGCAACTCTCTCACAAAGGCTGCTGGGAAACTGATGTTGCTGCAGAAGATGATGAGGAAGCTGAAGGACGGAGGACACCGAGTGCTCATCTTCTCTCAGGTAAGAGACAAGCACTAACTCACAAAATCCCAACACGCCCGTATATCAGTTCTCTAAAGGCTGGCCCACATTAAAGCATTCTACACATCTTAACAAGATGTGTAGAATGTGAGAGACTCCACACGTAACGACATGTTGTTACATTTAACAGTTTAGTTCCTGTAGTGTGTGGAGAGCGACGATTTGGCCCAAACAGCACAACACACACTACCACATTCATTCATGAACAACAAGAGACCCGACTGAAAAACTGCAAATCTCGCAAAATCTCTCGAGATCAAACGTGACTTTAGTGGAAACAAATATGGCGGACGACGGGCAGGAAGAATTAGTGATATTAGTTTTTACTCTGTAATGAAAATTCACAAAGGATGGACGGATGAAGTCATGGAGACACGTTCAATAAACACTTATATTGATGCCACAAATCAAGTTGGTCCTCTATTTCTGAGCTCCATCTTACTACTACTTTATGCTTCACGTTTAGCATTAGCTCATGCGTTAGCCGCGGCCGTCATGACGGCGGTGGTTGTCCTTCCTTCTTCAGTCAGCTTGGTTCTCTATTAGCTATCGTTCTTTCCCACGTGACTGCATCATCGGCTATCCTCGGGGTTCCCCACACACAACAGGATATCCCATACCTCACACCACGGGAACATCGGAAGAGATAATCTTTAGAACCATCAAACAATCAGAGCTTTGCTGACGGTTGTCGGTTGGGAGGAGTCGGACCCAAAATGGCCTTGATTCTTGTGTAGTGTGTACCGTCATTCATTAATAATCTTTCTCTTTCCCTTTTCACCAATTTAAATATGTTTCTTTTTTCCTGCTTTTTCTCTTTTAAAGTGATCGGTCTCGGTCGATAATTATTTTATATTAATGTTGACACTGTAAAATCAGCTCGAAGTAAAAAAAAAAAAAACTTCAATCTAATTCAACGTGAGGTTGTAAAATGATTAGAAACACTTCATCCTGTTGCAGTCTCCGCCTGCAACTTACAAATCGCTTTTAGTATTTCCAGTCGGAACTGCGACCTGATGAAAAATGAGTTTTAAAAGCCTGAAATGTCATCAGATATTTCCTAACAAACCATCTCCTCTGTGTTTCCCTGCAGATGACCAAGATGTTGGACTTGCTCGAGGACTTCCTGGAGAACGAGGGCTACAAGTACGAGAGGATTGATGGAGGGATCACCGGAGGGATGAGACAGGAAGCTATCGATCGCTTCAACGGTGAGACAGTTCATTTCTCCTGCCCGTCACACAAATGAAAACTCTGAACTTAACTTCTAAACTGAAATGGTTACTTGATCTTTTGTTATTAAAGTTCCATGTCATTAATAATTAAAACACGTTTTGACTTGATTTTTTTTTTTTTTTTTTTTTTTTAGCTCCCGGCGCTCCGCAGTTTGCCTTCCTGCTGTCAACGAGGGCCGGAGGTCTGGGTATCAACCTGGCCACCGCCGACACCGTCATCATTTACGACTCTGACTGGAACCCCCACAACGACATCCAGGTACAGCAGGACTACAGACACTTTAAAGGAACTGTTTGTAAGAGCCCCGTCACTTCACAAGACACGGGAAACCTCTGTTGGTCTGGAGGAGCTGCAGCAGTTATTTCTGCACAAACGTCTACTGAACATTCACTAGATATTCTCAGAGCTAAACTAACTCTTCTGCAGTGTGGAGTGTGCAGCATGCACATGAGAGTGGAGCGAAAGAACGAGAACCAGCATGGTGTGTGAGTGAAGGCAGGCAGGGGAGCAGAGTACAGCAGAGACTCCGGTCCTGGAGACCAAAGCTGCGGTCTCCCCCGCGTCCTCCGACCGCGGCCAACACTGTTTAACAGATGGGCTTCACTAGATAGAACCAAGAGGTTTTGGTGCTTCACTGGAGTTTGTGTTGGAGTCTGAGTCTGAACTAGGGATGTCACAGAACCAGAAATCTAGTAGTTAATACCAATACCAGTGAATTTCCATGATTCTCGATACCAAATTCGATACCACGGTAAAAGAAACAACAACAATAAATCCCATGTAATTCAACACACACTCTTTTATTAAAAACATTTGAACATTACAAAAAACAGAGGTATGTAGCCTTTAAGTAAGAAATAAAAAGAATTTGATTAATTTTGGCGTATCAGCGGCAAGTTATCAATCGATAGTCAGACGACGGACACTACATACTGACCCTGAATGCATCTGGTCCGTCAGCTCAGAGTAGCAGGAGCAGGAGGCAGAGGATTTATTGTCGATGCGAAAAGCAAACGCACCTATTTCGCAATATTTCACGTTTAATCCCAACGCTATAAGGGAACCATAACGTTAATGAGGTAATCGCTGCGCGGTGGTATGGAGCTGTCACAGCCGGTGTGCACAGAACAGCAGCGGCAGGTAGACACCCGCAGTGGAGCCTCGCAGCAAAAGCTCTACCGGAGAGGCCAGACACACCGCTACCCAACGATAAAGATCAGAGTCAGCGCTTTGCACATGTTGACCGTCATCTTTTCTTGTAAAATGTCCGGTGTAATCGTTGACACCGGTGTTGTCACACGTTTATTAACCGGTGGGAACATTTTTCCTCACCGTCACATCCCTACCAGTGACCGTTACAGGCATCGTACGGTCCCGTCGGTACTGCAGAAGAAGAGTACCGTCGGTACTGTAGAAGAAGAGTACCGTCACTTTTTTAGAATTTTGGCATCGACTTGGTACCGAAGTATCGGTTCTCGTGACAACCCTAGTCTGAACAGCGTAGCATCACAATAGTGCTCATGGGACACCGACCCGGATTGATTTATATGTGTAAGAAGTTCCAAACAGTCCCTTTGAAAGTGAAGTTGGTTTTATTTCCCTCTGACGTGTATTGAAATGTTCCAGAGACACTTTTTTATTTAGCTTTAGTCGAAAAGTTCATCTTATTTTGACAGTTCATAACTGCTCTTCCTGTGTGTCCAGGCCTTCAGCAGAGCTCATCGTATCGGTCAGAACAAGAAGGTGATGATCTACCGCTTCGTCACCAAGGCCTCTGTGGAGGAGAGGATTACTCAGGTAAACAGGACACATGCAACACAACAATTAAACCATGTCTTCTGTCAAGCAAGTGTTGTTGAACAGACTTGAAGTTGTATTTTACACTTTCTAATTTTGCTGCGAGACTGGGACGAAACCTTTTAAATCCACATTCTATACATGTTCAAAGCAGTTTGTGTAGCTAGTGAAAAAGCAAGACTGATTAGTGATACACATCTGAGAATACCTGACATGTTAACAAATTGCTCTTTCTTGTGTTCTCCCTCCATCTTTTCCTCCTCCGTCCAGGTTGCCAAGAAAAAGATGATGCTGACTCACCTGGTGGTCCGACCCGGTCTCGGCTCCAAGACGGGCTCCATGTCCAAACAGGAACTGGACGACATCCTCAAGTTCGGAACGGAGCAGCTGTTCAAGGACGAGTTGTTTGAGGCCGGACTAGGTGAGAGAGTTTAAAAACGACGCGGAGAGGAGAGGACAGATTTATTGAGAAGTGAGACGTTGATGTTAACTGATTTTATAGTTCGTGCAGGTGAGAGCAAGAGCAAGGAGGAGGACAGCAGCGTTGTCATCCACTACGACGACAAGGCCATCGACCGTCTGCTGGACAGGAACCAGGAAGCCACCGACGAAACGGAGCTTGCGAGCATGAACGAGTACCTGAGCTCCTTCAAGGTGGCTCAGTATGTGGTCAAAGACGAGGAGGAGGAGGTGAGCACCCTGCAGAGTGAAGATGTGTATAGAGTGTAAATCTTAAAGGT
This sequence comes from Sebastiscus tertius, assembly GCA_916701665.1. Lineage (NCBI taxonomy): Eukaryota > Metazoa > Chordata > Actinopteri > Perciformes > Sebastidae > Sebastiscus > Sebastiscus tertius. Next base: position 16,702 of record CAKAOH010014218.1, on the reverse strand, counting down.
CCCATATTGTAAAAAGGGACATTTTCATGGCTTTTATATTATAAAGCAGTTTTAAGATCTATATAAATACTGTGAAAGTATCGAAACGCTTAATCCACGGAGAAATACACACAGCCCGTATTCAGAAACTCTGCATTTGAAACAAGCTGTTAGGATTACTGTCCATTTGTGATGTCACAAATCTATAATATCAAGACCATTTCAAAGTTTTAAATGTGAACATTCTAAATGGGTCCCAGTTTATTTCTTGTTGCAGTGTATGTTAATGACATCAGCTGACAGGAAGTAAACATGGACCCAAGCTGTTGCCTAGCAACGCAATTCCGTTGAAATACACTAAAACGGAGCTTTTCAGACAGACAGAGGGGAATTACAGGTATATTCAGGCCGACAGTATGAGGAAAATAAAACATTAAAGCATGTAAACATGTTCTAGTAGAAACCCGAAATACAAGTAGGAGCCTGAAAATGAGCACAATATGTGCCCTTTAATGTCTCCGGTCTTCACCCTCTCAACCGTTTCCCCGTCGTTTCTCCTGTCGCTCAGGAGGAGGAGGTGCAGCGGGAGATCATCAAACAGGAGGAGAGCGTGGATCCGGACTACTGGGAGAAGCTGCTGCGTCACCACTACGAGCAGCAGCAGGAGGATCTGGCCCGCAACCTGGGCAAAGGCAAACGTATCCGCAAGCAGGTCAACTACAACGACGGCTCTCAAGAAGACAGAGGTAAGAACGGAGGTAATCTATATCTTTTTTCTTACTTGTAGCTTTCAGAGTTTTGAACTTGGGTCCGTGAGGTCCGGTAGATTGATCTGTAAATAGTCTCGTTGAAGTCTTATCGGACTGTGAATTAATAATCTGTCTCTTGCTTTTGTCTCGCAGCTGACTGGCAGGATGACCAGTCTGACGGCCAATCAGATTACTCGGTGGCGTCTGAGGAGGGAGACGAGGACTTTGATGAGCGAGCAGAAGGTAAGAACCGTTATTTGTGTTTGTCTGAAGAGGTAAATAACATTGAACAGTGAGCTAATGTTGAGCTAATGTTTAAGATGTTTAGGAAACTTAACATTCCCTCATTTGGGCAGAAAATTGTCTTTTGATGCTCCTAAACCAGGGCTCAGCAACCTTTACTATAGAAAGAGACATTTTAGGCAAAAAAAAAAAAAAAAAATCTTTCTGGAGCCGCAAAACATTTGATCATTGTGATGAAGGTAATACAGCTTATAGTCTAAGTATATAGTATAGAAGTCTAATGCAGTGAGGGACAAAGAGACAATGTACTACGGAGTGTTAGGGCCACATTGAGGGAAAAAAAAACATCTGAGATTTACACAAAATCGGCAGAATATTATGAGGAAAAAGTTCTTGTAATTTTACGAGAAAAAAGTCATAACATTACGAGAAAAAGAAAATAACACGTAAAATTTCTACTTTCTAATATTACGACTTTATTCTCTAAAGCTCAGATTATTTTCTTTCCTCAATGTGGCCCGAATACTCCGTCGTACCATAGACCTACAACAATGATAAATACAAATGAAAATGTAAACACAAAACAGTCACAAAATCCCCAGGGAGCCACTGGAGGGGGCTAAAGAGCTGCAGGTTGCTGACCCATTTCCTAAACCATAAAAAAAACACCTAATAAACAGCAAATCTAATAGAAAATCAAAGCAGTAAAAGACAGAAGACCAGTTGTATCACATGTTTATATACACACCTACGTTCCTTTATCTATGTAAATCACCACATCTGTTTCCTGTCTGCAGCCAACTCTCGCAGGCCGAGCAGGAAGGGCCTGAGGAACGACAAAGACAAGCCGCTGCCCCCCCTGCTGGCCAGGGTGGGAGGCAACATCGAGGTGAGCAGCGCCGCCACCATTGGTTATCCCTCATTCGATTCCCCCCACGGTTCATTTTGTCTCTGTAAACGAAGCCTGACTCTCTCTGCTGCCGTTCCTCCAGGTGTTGGGTTTCAACTCTCGGCAGAGGAAGGCCTTCCTGAACGCGGTGATGCGTTATGGGATGCCTCCCCAGGATGCCTTCACCACCCAGTGGCTGGTCCGAGACCTGCGAGGGAAATCTGAGAAAGAGTTCAAGTAAGAAAGAAACGCCACAATAAAATAAGAAGTAGTTAAAACATGTGTGAGACTCTAAAGATATTAAAAAATATGTGAGTTTCTATTTATTGGGAGACAATATGAATCATATTTCAATATGGAATTATCTTTAAATCATCAAACCCCGTCTTGTTTAGTTTTCAATGTCATTATTACCCGTTTTATATCTTTTTTTGTTTATTAAACTTGTATATGCAGAGATAAAATATTTCATATTGTAAAATGAGTTTATTGTAGCCTGCAGATATCTTTAAAAGTACAGCTTTAATCAGCTGATATTACATGAAACAATCCTTTTATTTTCTACAGATGTTCCTCTCTCTTGGTGTGTCCTCCGTTAACCCCTTTGGTCTCTGTCTTCCTCTCAGGGCGTACGTTTCTCTGTTCATGCGTCACCTCTGCGAGCCCGGAGCCGACGGGGCCGAGACCTTCGCAGACGGCGTCCCCAGAGAAGGGTTGTCACGGCAACACGTCCTCACCCGCATCGGTGTCATGTCACTCATTCGTAAGAAGGTAACGGATGCAGCTTTGCCTTTTTTACTTTAACTTTAGTTGTTAGAATAAGAGAGAAGAAGAAGACGGCAGCCGTGTTTCCATTAACGTCAAGGCTGCCGCTAACAGTTATTGTCATTGTTGATTAATCTGTTGATTAGTTTCTTCATTGATCAATTAGTTGTTTGATCTAGAAAGTGTCAGAAAATGGTGAAAAATGTTGATCAGTGTTTCCCAAGATGACGTCCTCAATTGTCTTGTTTTGTCCATAACTCAAAAATATTCCGTTTCCTGTCTCAGAGGAGGAAAGAAACCAGAACATATTCACAAGAAGCTGGAATCAAAGAATTTAGACTTTTTAAAAATGATGATCTTTAATATTGCTTAAACCGATTAATCGATTATCAAAATAGTTGGCGGTTGATTTAGTTGACACTGAACGGATTAATCGTTGTAGCTCTAAAATGGTTGAAGGAAATAAAATGAAAAAATGCTGCCGTGTTAACTGACGTGTTAACATGTTAAGTTTTAGCAGCCTTGTTTTGAGCTCTTTTTGCTGTGACGTGTTGAGAGGTGATGAGTCGTCCTCACGGCGCCCGTGTGCTCATCGTGTTTTCCAGGTTCAGGAGTTCGAGCATGTGAACGGCCAGTGGTCGATGCCCTGGATGGCCGAGCTGGAGGAGAGCAAGAAGGCCGCGGCGGCTCAGCCGGACTCGCCTGGAAAAACGCCGTCCACCGGCACCCCCGCCGACACGCAGCCCAACACGCCCGCTGCAGGTAAACACAAACGCACACTTCCTCTTTCCTTACAGGTGAAACAACACACACACTCCACTAAATCCCCCGGAGAAGGTCACATTAAAACAACACAATGACTGAACGTCTTTGTCTTTGTAGTTGACGAGTCCTCAAAGAGCGAGGATGCAGTGAAGGATGCAGTGAAGGATGTAGAGAAGGACGCAGAGAAGGAGATGAAGAAAGAAGGCGAGGCGGAGAAGAACGGCAAAGAGCCGGCAAAGACCAGCGACGAGGTAAAGACACGATGCGTTTAAGTGATGTGACTAAAAGTAGGATGTTTTGGATTCTGAATGTGAAATGTGACAGAATTCCCTCCGTGTCTCCTCCCAGGTGATCGCCATCCCGGACGACGACGAGAAGAGTCCGCCGGCGGAGCAGGAGAGCAAGAAGAACGGCGAGGAGCCGATGGAGACGGACAAACCGAGCAACGGAGAGGCGGAGAGCGTTAAAGAGAAGGAGAGCGAGAAGGAGGACGAGGCAGAGAGCGAGAAGAAGAGTCCAGAAGGAGGAGAGGAAACCAAGGTGCCTCCGGAGGCCAAGACGGAGGGGTCAGAGGTCAAACCAGAGGTCTCTGAGGTCAAAGGTAAAACTCTTTTTATCACAGCACATGTAAACAAGATGTGTATTAGTTTTCTTCTGTCTCTCCTAGCCGGTTAGAGTCTTTATTTTTTCCTTTAATATTATTTTGCTCTGTTTTGCAGCAGAAGAAAAGAAAGAAGAAAAGACGGAGAAGATGGACACCTCTCCTCCTGCAGAGGAAAAGAAAGGTACCAAACCCCGGTTTAATAAAGGAAATGAACTTTAGTACGTAAACGTTTGTCCCTCCCCTCTTTCTTCACGTTAATCACATCTCCTTTCGCTCTCCTGCAGCTGACCTGAAGGAGGAGAAGGAGCCTCAGAAGCCGGAGGAGGCGACGACCAAACTGCAGAACGGAGACAGCAGCAAGGAGAGCGGAGCCTCAGCTGCTATCGCCGTCACCGCCGCCGCTGCCTCCGCCACCGCTGCCTCCGCCTCCGCCACCGCCGCCGCAGCCATCAGCGAGGAGAAGAAGAAGGCCAAGACCAGGTTCATGTTCAACATCGCTGATGGAGGATTCACAGGTACACAAACACACAAACACACAAACACACACATAGAAACACAAATGGTTTTTAAAGTGGTTTTCTAATTCAAATCTTTCCTCTTTCAGAGCTTCACTCTTTGTGGCAGAACGAGGAGCGCGCCGCCACGGTTACCAAGAAAACCAACGAGATCTGGCACCGTCGTCATGACTACTGGCTGCTGGCTGGCATCATACAGTATCCTTTTCCTACCTTGTGATTGGCTCTCAGCTCTCGCTGGTTGTAGGGGTTTGTAATGGGGAGGAAGTGTTGTCGTGTTTTAGATGTAGTTGTTGCCCTTGACCGCGGCTCCCTCCAGACACGGTTACGCCCGCTGGCAGGACATCCAGAACGATGTGAAGTTCGCCATCCTCAACGAGCCCTTTAAAGGAGAGATGAACCGAGGCAACTTCCTGGAGATCAAGAACAAGTTCCTCGCCAGGAGGTTCAAGGTAGGCTCGCCTTTTTGTCCACGTAGAGGAAAACATTAACATTGGAATGGGAGGATGTTATCTAAACCGTTATTTAAAGGGATAGCTGGGGTGTTGTGAAGTGGGGTTGTATTAGGTCCTTCTCCATAGTCAGTGTGTTCCCTACAGGAGATGGCGGTCAACAAGCCCATCTAATAAAATCAATGTAAGTTTAAGTGTACGCTATATTTAGAATATACTATATCGTCCATCCAGTTTTTCGACTCGAAGATGCATATCGTCACGTTTTTATATCGCGATATTTCGTCACACCCATAGAAAACAAGCATTTTAAAAGTTGTTTGCTTGTCGTCATGGTAACAGACCTCACAAAGCATGAATTCAGACTTTTTACTAATCAGCATCATTATGTAGTTATTGTGGCACATTTTTGATCCGTTTTCAACAACGTCGCTGCTGTATTGATGCCTAGATGACGTTATGTTGAGTGTTGATGGAGCAGCTACAATGTTAGCATAGCCTGGCATTGAGCAATCCAAACTCCATTCAGAAAACAAGCATTTTAAAAGTTGTTTTCTTGTTGTGTTGCGGACAGACCTGACAAAGCATGAATTCGGTCTTTGTACAAATCAACATCATAATGTCGTTATTTCAGCATCATTTTGATCTGTTTATTGTATAATTATTATTATTTTGGGTTCATCCCGCAGTAGCGACATGTGGCTTGATCCCCAGAAAACGTAAACACGGAACTGTTCTCCGCCTTTTCATTTTGAAAGAGCAACGACCAATGAGGAGACTCCAACAGTCAACCAATCCTGTAACTTCATCACTCAGTCAGTCAGTCAGTCAGTGACAGACTCTTGCATTTGTAGGGCTGGTCCTCTGCGGTCCAGCCAAAAAACAAGTTGATTGTACGGTGATGCTGACACATGTCCCCCCCCTCCCCTCCAGCTGTTGGAGCAGGCGCTGGTGATTGAGGAGCAGCTGCGTCGCGCCGCCTACCTCAACATGTCCGAGGACCCCTCCCACCCCTCCATGGCACTCAACACCCGCTTCAGCGAGGTGGAGTGTCTGGCCGAGTCCCACCAGCACCTCAGCAAGGAGTCCATGTCCGGGAACAAGCCGGCCAACGCCGTCCTGCACAAAGGTGAGACGCAGAGCAGGAAGTAGAGGATTCTGTTGGCCTGTTGTACGGTTGAGGTTTTGGTTTAAAGTCACCTCTTTTAATTTAGCGTCCATGAGGTTTTAGATCAAATGATGTTATCAGTGACTATTAGCATGTTTTTCTTTGTTTTGTTTGGTTTGATTTGAACATTAAAATGCTCAAACCGATGAATCTATCATTTACTTCTTACTTTTGTTTACTAGTGCTGCTACTCATCTTTTGAATCATTATACAAAAACAAATGTTTCTGTTATCTAGTGTTTCTGTTCTGTTGAGTAAACTAGAGAGAACATCTGTTTAATGAATAAACTCTGACCTTTAAATAAATAAACAGAAATCTGTTCTGATGACTTTGCAAACAACCCGTATGGTGAGCGAGCGACTATAGTCCCTTATATCTCTCTCTCTCTCTCTCTCTGTGTCTCTCTCAGTGCTGAAGCAGTTGGAGGAGCTGCTGAGCGACATGAAGGCGGATGTCACCCGCCTCCCGGCAACCATCGCCCGGATACCGCCGGTTGCCGTGCGACTCCAGATGTCCGAGAGGAACATCCTGAGCCGGCTGGCGAGTCGAGGGCCCGAGACACAGACGCAGTCACAGACACAACAGGTACAGAGCCCAAAATACGAGTTTGACATTTAAATAATGGAAGAGATTTTTTTTTTTACTTTCACAGTTCCATAGAAATGTTTTTCTTTATTTTTTTAAAAATTACTTTTGTCGTTTTGAAAGAGTGACTTCTAACTCACTCAAATCTCAGAGTGTTTTTTGCCACATTAAAAAAGAGCTAATGTAGAGTATTCAGCATCATAGCATCTATAGTCTGTGTGTTACCTACAGTAGATGGAGTTTAGAGAAACAGACAGGAGCTCCAGCACGGGAGTAAAGAAATGTCCTGCTGTGGACGGGTGGGGGGGCGGCAGCAGGTTTAGACACCTAATAAAATCAATATCAGTTTAAGTGTACGCTATATTCAGAATACTTTCACCGCTTTATCTCTCCCTCAGACAGCCCTTTTCTCTTATCTATGCTCTCGCCAATGCCACCAGACTCCATTGGGAAAAAACAGTCATTTGACCTCGCAGAACTTGGAGGTTCCTCGATCGGTTAGTAACTCCCGTGTTCTGCGAGGTCAAATTACTCTCAGTTTTTTTCAAAGGAGTTTAAAATCCATTTTTGTTGCCGCCCCCGTTTTTTTAGCATTTTCTCAACACAGGACAAAAGGCAAAACTTTTCAGTATTGCTTGTAGAAATTTGCTTTGCTGCCAGATGTTAGATGAGAAGATTGATATCACCATAAATGTCGGAGTGGTGTCGATATTCTCATCTCACTTTTGTAATGATGTCATCGTTAGGAATGTGTAGAGTGAAATGTGCAAATAAGAACTTCCTTGTTCTTGTTCTTCCAGATGTCGCAGCAGTAGACTGAAACTCTGCGCTTTACCTCGAAAACCAACCCCCTGCCTCACCTCGACATTCCTGATCGGTGCACAGCAGAATGACGGACAGCGCGCTCAAGCTTGAAGCCACGCCCAGCCCCCCCCCCACCCCCAAACAGACTTTAAACAGAGTTTTTCTGGAGGATCGAATCCCAACTTCCCCAAAGTTTGAGGCTGTGGACAGAAAAGCTATTTTATTTTTTTCCTCCTTTTTTCAATTTCTGTATTAATATTATTGATATAATGTTATTATGATGGTTTTTTGGGACCTAAATAAAAAAAATAAAATAAAGAATTTGTTTGTGGTCCGTTTGGGGGGGGGGGGCTGAGCTGTGATCTTCTGAGGTCAAACGTAAAGTCAAATTCCCATCTGATGTTTAATTTTAATTTGTGCGAAACATTTGCAACAGTATGGTGAAGACTGAGCTATATAATATAATATAATAATATATAATACTGTTAAATTAACTCTATCATTTTAATTTCAGGTGTAATTTGATTTTTAACAAATCATCTTTACATTGTTAAATCTGGTGGCAGTATTTGTATTTTGATCAAATTTAACAGATTTTTAATATAAATTTCAAGCTTCACTAAATCTGAGGGAGAAGTGAAACTAAGATCTTCAGGTTTTATGGCGAGTTTTAGTGAATTTAAATTCCCTGTTTGGATGTACAGTACATTATGAAACATGCAGCCTGTTGGGTCTAATCTGTGGTTATATTAATTCCCTTCATAATATCATGATTCGACTTTATACAGAAATATGTGCAGAGTAAAGTTTGCCGTCTGTTCATTTAGTTTTATTTCTACTTTTCTGCAGGTGAGCGACTCTTCTGCTTTGTATTAGCATGTGTAGATCAGCAGCTTTTTCATTTCATTTATTTATTTATTTATTTATTTAATTCATATTTGTCAAAATAAGAGGCAGATAAAGACAATACCATGTTTTAATGAAACATTTGGGTTCAAATAAGAGTTTTCAGAGTAAATCAGGGCACGAATACGACATTTCTGTTGCAAACATGAATTTATTTGAAATCCCAGGCAATAATCAGGATAACAGTGTTTAGTAATCTTAACCTAACCTTTGATATAATCCAGCAGTATACTGAGGAAGCATTTAACACAGCGGGATTAACGCTCAACACCCATTCACAGTTTTAAATAATGAAATATCTCCAGTCTCAATTTTCACTCCAAAAATACCTCAAAAATATACAGAGTCACATTCAAGCACGGAAACATTCAAACCACAGCTGAAGTACACAGAACACGAGTTCACGAGACGAAATAAAGAATAAAATCAGGACTGTTGCTGCATCACAACTCTTACAATAACTCAAACAAACAGACCGAAATTGTTCCGACGCATTTGCTCAAAGTGTAAATACATCAGTAGTAGTACCAACACTGACAGCGGGGGGGGGCAGCTTTCCTCAACAATACTGTACAAGTACAATACAGCTGGACGGAGAGAAACAGAGAGCAGGAGGCAGGAAGCCAGGTTTAAAATACTGTTCAGTGATGTTTGAGTTCCTCGATATCTTCAAAACAAACAGAAACAACTAAACGTTCATGACGATCGATTCAGAACCAGATTCAAGTTAAAGGTTCTGTTGCTCACAGGAATTGGTTGAGTTTTGTTGTTGTTAATGGTGAACCATGTTTTAAACCGTCGCTCTAATCTGCTGCAATCAATCTTTTCATAAACTCTCAATCTACATCCTCTGCGTCTCAGTGCACAAGACCTCATTTTAATTTTTTTATGAGATAAGTTTTTATCTTTAAAATCTTAATTTCTGAAAGGAAATATGTCCTGGCCTGACGTGTGTTCTGTATGCTGCTGTAATAAAAAAATAAAGTCCTGCATTAAAATCAAAAAAATAAATGAAAGCCAGAAAGAAATATTGAAATGGGGAGAGGACAAAGTAGCTGTTAAGTTTCTGGTTTGTTTTGTCTGTTTAAAGTGTCAGTAGGCAGTATATTTTTAGCATCATTGGGCAAAAATCCCATAACCTTTCAGCATATTGTAATTCAAGTGTTCTGACAGAAAACTAGACTTCTGCTCCTCCTCATGGCTCTGTTTTCAGACTTTAGAAAATCTAGCCCGACAGGAGACTTTGACCAATCACAGGTCATTTCATCGAGAGAGAGCGTTCCTATTGGCTGTGCTCCGGTCATGTGACCAGAACTTGCCATTCTTTCACCAGATTTCATAATGGCGGCGGCGTCACAAACTTTCTAATTTTCCAGCTAAACCGTGCACTACAAGATGATTCTGAGAACATCTGAGGAGAGAAATAGGCATTAACGTAACAGAATATTGATTCATATCTGATCAGCGCTGCCTAGTTTGACCGCTTGATTGGAGTTTGCGAGTGATTGACAGCCGGCTCTCATAGACGGCAGCTGGACAGCAGACCTCAGATCAGCTCTAACTGCTTGTTTTCCTCTGTTCTGTGAAATCTTGCAGATGCCGTTAGGAGCACCGGAGAACACAGAGGAACATGATTTTTTTCAGGTTACCTGTTTCATGTACTACTGTCACAATATAGTGACCGTTTTATAAACATTTTTTTTTTTAATTATATTTGCTCCAATCTCACCTACTTCAGCTTTAAGAACAAAAAATGTCACCATGGACCAGTTCAAACCTGTTTTAAGTAAGGGATGATGTACAGCGAGCAGCTCGTTGGTGTGATATAAACCCAGACAAGGCGATGCGGCACCCCGACTGAAGAGGTTTATTTCACAACAATGACCCGCTAGCTGTACATTATCCTGCTTATTACACGACTACTTACTGAAGAAATCAATCATTTGAAACAAGAATGGTCCTCCAGAGTCTGACATCTGAACTGCGCCCACAGCAACAGTCTGTTATACATAGCAACGGTCTGTTATACATAGCAACAGAGCAACAGTCTATACATAGCAACGGTCTGTTATACAGAAATAACAGACCGTTGAACACTGTGATTGACCAATTAGAATCGACTATTCAACAAAGCCGTGTAATAAAGCCCAATAATGAATGAATGAATAAGTAAATAAAATGATTCACCACTTGCATAACAAAACAACTTTCCTTTAGAGCTTTCTGTTGGATGTTTGATTCATTCAGCTTAAGATGTGTCAAATACAGTTTAAAGGGATAGTTTGGGTGTTTCTCAGTGGGGTTGTATGAGGTACTTATCCATAGTCAGTGTGTTACCTACAGTAGAGTTACTGCACGGGAACAAAGTGATGTACTGCTGTGGACGCGGGCAGCAGCAAAACAGATTTTAGACACCTAAAAAAATCGATATCAGTTTAAGTGTACGTTTCATTTAGAATATTTTCATCGCTTTACCTCCCCGACAGACAGCCCTCTCTGACGGGGAACTGAAGCCGTTATCTTTGCTCTCGCCAAAGCCACCAGACTCCATTGAAAAAAACCTGTAATTCTACTTCGCAGAGCACGGGGGTTCCTCGATCGTTTAGCAACTCCTTTATTCTGCGAGGTAAAATTACTGTTTTTTTTCAATGGAGTCTGGTGGCTTTGTCGAGAGCAGAGATAACAACTTAAGTTCCTCGTTGGAAATATAGTCTGTATAGCTGTCTGACAGCAAGGTAAACCAGCCAAAATATTCTAAATACGTTTTTTAGGTGTCTAAACTACATTTTGCTGCTGCCCCCGTCCACAGTGGTACATTACTTTGCTCCCGTGCAGTAACTCTACTGTAGGTAAAGTACTACACTGACTATGGAGAATTACCTCATACAACCCCTCTTCAAAACATCTGAACTACCCCTTTAAGGAGGCGGGTCTCCAGATTGTACTGGTGGTCAGTGGACGCCAATAAAAAAGGTCACAGATTACTTCCTGTCCCTATAACTTGGCCTGGAAGTGTTTTTTATCTCATTTTCTGCGGCCCAATTTCCTAAATTCCTTTCTGAGGAGATGAAATATTCTTCTCCGTCTTGCACATATAAACTTTGGAAAAAAAGTTTGGACATTAGTGTTGGGTGGATTATTTCTCTGTTGTTACAATGCTAATTGGCATTGTATTTGACATCGTTGGAAAGCCCGTTTATTTACCTTCACTATGATGTCCAACTTTTAAGGTTGGATGAGCAGCACAGCTGATTATGTGGGTAGCGCCCAAGTGAAATTTGCCAAAATGCTCTGCCAATGGTAAACAGTGTATTCTCCTGTTCTCCTGCATTTTAGCAAATTTCATTTTTTGTAGTAAATAAAGTAAATACACATTAGCCAGAGTCCTTTAGTCATGTTATGTGATGTATAAGATAAGCGTGGATGGATTTTAAACCTGCAGCAAATACTCTAGTGAAAAAATCATTTCTGTCTGGTTACATTTAATGTGACTTTTTCTTTTCATTTTTTTACACAGGACAATACAGCAAGAACCAGGAAGAAGAAGTCTGTTTGGTTTACTTAACTTAAATTAACTCATAATTTAAACTGTCCTGATACGTTTAAACCCATCTGGTACAAAAACTCAAATATTACATCCACTGTCCCTTGAGGAGTAGAGAAGAAGAGGAAGAAGAGGAGGAGGCACCAGAGCACATTACAGACCAAGTATGGAGGTGTCTGAGGAAGAGGAGGATGAAGAGCAGGAGGAGAAGCTGGATTTAGGCTCGGTGGCGTTGGTGCAGACTCGTCCTGCGACTCGTGTGTCCGTCCCTGAAGACCAGCTCAGTAGAAGAAATACACTGAGGAGGCAGAGCGGAGGAGGTCATGTCTAAGTCGTATATTAACAGTTAGAACTCCATGACTACTGGGCAAACTCCATCTCCTGGTGAGGATCAGGTGTCATGATTGAAAGCTCTAGAACAGGGGTCAGCAACCTTTACTATTATAAGAGCCATTTTAGGCAAAAAATATATATACTGTAAGTCTAATGCAGTGAGGGCCAAAGTGCAAATGTACTATGGAGTATTAGTATCCAAAATAAAGTCATAATATTACGAGAATAAAGTCATAACTTAACGAGAAAAAAAGAAAATAACACGTAATATTACTACTTTATAATATTGTGAATTTGTTCTCATAATAATATGATTTTTTTCTCTTAAACTTCTGACTTTATTCTCATAATAGTACAACATTTTTTCTCGTAAACTTCTGACTTTATTCTCGTAATATTATGACTTTATTCTCTAAATCTCAGATTGATTTTTTTCCCTCAATGTGGCCCTAATACTCCGCTGTACCGTCGTACCATAGACCTACAACAATGATAAAGAAAATGTAAACACAAAACATTTATTAATTTCCATTTTTATAAATCCACAGGGAGCCACTGGAGAGGAGCTACTGGCTACTGGCTACTGGCTACTGGCTACTGGTAGGTTGCTGACCCCTGCTCTTGAACAACATCTTGAGGTGAGTGGTTATTTTTTTTACTTAACAATAGCACGTCTGACATATGAAATATTTTCAGTGATTTGATTTGGTCTTTTTGGTCAGTAGTCATGTTCTGCATGAAAACAAAGAAAGCTCATTATTTCTGAATACACTGGCTAAGTGAAAATCCTAATAACAAATGTTTTGTGTCTCCCTCAAACAGGACTAAAAGCTGTCTGTTGTGTCCAAAATGAACATTTTGGCCAAAAGGTTAGCATTAGAGAAACACTGATGGAGGGCAGGTTTCATCATCTGGGGACTTTAAATGTTACTAAAGTTCTGCCAACTAACTCTGTTTTTCTTCTGCCTGATGGCGGCACAAGAGGGAAGACCAGAGGTTTACCAAAGTTATGAGAATTCATACATCCAAGACCATGAATATCAACAAGTAAACCCTGTTTTTGACAAACAACAAATAATTAAGAGAAAATCCTCCAACCAAAGAGTAAAAAAAGAAAAGAAAATATCTTCACTACACTACCATAGAAAACACTCCAAAACAAAAACACAAACATATTTTTATTTTAATAATGAATAATTGATGTTAACTTTATAACTAAAAAAAACAAAAAGAGTAATTACCGAGACATAAAAACAAAGAAATATATTTATTTTTGATTATATTTTTTTCATTTTTAAAAATGAATAATTCATGTGACCTTCATAACACAAAAAGACAAAAGAGAAACTACAAAAATACTCTAAAACAAAAACTTTAGAGACAAAAGGTCAGAGGATTAACAAAAGCTTAAGAGAAAATCCTGCAACCAAAATGAAAACACTCCAAAACAAAAACTATATACAGTATATATATATAATTTTTTAAAATCATTTTAATAATCAGTAGTTGATATTACCTTTATAACAAAAACATAAAAAAGATAAACTACAAAAATACTCTAAAACAAAAACTTGTAAAATATGCTGTTTTCTGTGGAGAACCAAACTACAATCATTTTACAGCCACTTTTTAAATCTACAGGAGGATTGTTTGATATTTGTTGACAGATTTTTCGGCAGAGAACCTCTTTAAAAAATGTGAAGCCTGTCTGCTATGTGACAAAAATGTACAGTATATGTGTGTGTGTGATGTTTGATTACTTACAGAAGATGGCTCCAAAAAATATTAGACCTACAATCGCCATGATGATCATCATCTGGAAGAAACACAAAAAGTCACTTAGACGAATAAACAGAGTGAGTGAAATAATCCTTTAACCTTCCTGTTTTCCTCGGGTCAAATTTGACCCGTTTTCAAACTTCATTATATCATAAATACAGGTTTCTTTCATCTGATTGCCCCAAAATAACACAGATGGAAGTAATTCATAATTTCTGGGGGTTTTATTACTCAAAAATGAGGTATAATTGCATGTAAATGAGGTTTATTGACCACAGAAAAAAAGTGTAAAACTTGAATTGGAATGAAGTTAGGTAAAAAGGTGTTATTATGTGCTGTCATTAAAAATGTTTTATATCATAATATTTATAATATTCTGACTAAACTTTGATATATACTCATCTGTGATAATCCATCAATATTGTGTTCCTCTGATACTAACTACAGTCAAAATAATTAATCATTTCTGCTTTTTTTTTTACTAAAATATTAGGTGTACTTTAATGGAAATAATGTTTATTAACCATAAATCCTCC